>CAJNJA010014744.1:1329-12065 GCA_905231915.1 Symbiodinium necroappetens | reverse complement strand
ACACTACTTTACATGTTAAAACCGTTGTATATAAAACCCACACAAGGACCTTTGGATCAATGCTCATTTTTTTGTATGTTATGTATATATACACGCATGTTATACAAATGCCATTATATAGCACTGAACAGAACCACTTTCAACTTCGTTTGTCAACTTCCTTTAATTAACCCGTCCGTCCCCCGGTCCGTGCTGGCTTCTGGATATGTCTCGGGATGACTGCCCTGATGGAGCAGACTGCGCTTAGGGCTTTAGGGTTTAGGGTTCAGAAACATGCTCACCGCCGGTGAGTAGCACTGGCTGTGCTACCGGGAGCTGGAGTAGCGTTGATTGCTAGCTGATGCAGTGCCTCCTGCAAGGTTTCGAGTGCATCGGTGGACATGGCCGCCACATCTGGGTCAGCATTCCTTGCATGCGATTGGATATTACTGGAGGGTGATTCATGCAGTCGATGCCAGCACCACGATTGGTAATCGCAATGAACCTACTAGGACCTACTTAACCCTCTCAGTACAGATATTCTTAGGTGCAGAGTGCCGTGGTGCACGGCGTTTGGAAAAGAACACACGGAAGGTTATTCCCCAGAAATGCCCGAGGGTCGAGATGTCCATCAAGTCCATGCCGTTCGCATAGTTGTTGGTTGCGACCGACTCCTGGTACTGCTATGTACACTGGCTAAGCTGCTGACTCGCAGGATCGCCATCAGTTTTAACATCCTGCTTGTTATTTTGTTCTTGTCCACATACTCGGGCTGTCAATGCAAAAACATTTCCTGATCAGGAACTGCTCACCGGTCTCGAGAGATTCGCTACCTTTCCAAAACCAGCTACGACCATCACCACCACCACCACCACCACCAACACCACCACCACCACCACCACCACCACGACTACCACCAGTACCACTACCACCACTAGCACTGGCAGTACCGCTACTACTACTACTACTACGACGACGACGACTACGACTATTACTACGACTACGACGACGACGACGACGACTACTACTACTACTACTAATACTCCTGCGGCTGCTGCTGCTACCACTACTACCACTACTACCACTACTACTACTACTACTACTACTACGACTACTGCTTTTACTGCTGCCATGCGACTGCGAGCCACTTCCACCACTTGGACGAACAGTGAAGCTGGTTGACACACAGTTGCTGCTGTACACAGGCGAATTTTTTCCAATTGCAAAGCAACAACGTCTTCAATGGTTCCGGCCCGAGGGTGTGCAGCAACACGGTTCTGACGGAACACTGGCCACCCCAATCGTTCTTGTGCTAGGACATGTAGGAACGGAACTTGAATTGAAGTCCTGAAGCTAAGCTGTCATCCAGGTTTCGTACTTTCGTGCAGGCTGCAGTCTGGGTTGGATAGCGAGACAACCCGCCGTGATACACCAGATTCAGGACACAAGAAGCACACCTGCCAACCCGTAAACAAACCGATGCTGACCCCAACCCTTGAGCCCATGAGTTTCGGATGGGTGTCCTTTGCAGCGTCTGTGCAGTCGCCCTGAAAACAGCATGGGTAAAGGTCATGACTGCGGCAACCAATCGCGAAAGCAAAATAGTAATAGCCATGGAAACGCTGATGGAAATCGAGTGAGCAATGGCACATCCGACAGGTCCTTCCCAGGAACATGACACGTAAGATAGAAGCCCAAATAATTACTAGCAGTGTTTTGGGGGCTCCTGATTACAATTGTAGTATAATATGCCCAAAACCCTATTCTAATTATTAAGGCCCCTTTATTAACAGAGGCGTACAGTAGGAACTGTTCGGATCGGCCCAGTGCGGTTAGGAGTCATACCGTTGATGATATAAATCCTGCATTAAGGGCCCTAAACTATGGGAATTATATCATCAACCGTACTTCAACTACTGACTTACTCGCTTAAGGGCTGGCCTGTCTTTATAGTTTGCAAACGCCAATTCCACAACTACCTTGATTGCCTCTGCTACTTGACTACTCAACTGAATAGTAGGGTATTTATGTAGGGTGTGCGGCATACCCTGGGGTCCGAACTGTTGTTGAGGGAGCGGGTCCCCTGCAAAACCCCATACTCTGCAGCCCGCAAAAAACCCAACAAATTCTGACGGACCCCCAAAATAGATTGCTATCTCGTGACATGGACAAACTCGACCATTTACGACTACCGCTGCTCCTGCCGCCAGCACCACCGTCAGCACTAGCACTGCCACCACCGCTACCACCCTACACACCCCCAACCACATACCCCCAACCGCACTCCACCTCGCAGCAAACCTTGTCAGTCACTTTTTGACTGCTTCCACCAACTCTACCCCTACCGCCGACCCCGACCACCCAGAGTTTAGGGTTTGGGTCTAGTGTGTTTGGACCTTAGCGCTCGAGAATTAGGCTATGGGTTGGCCCCGACAAAAATGCTCTTCCCGGGAACTATGCAGCCACAGCTGCTGAGACGGACGAGGCGGGAGTGTGTAGCGAGTAAATGACACATTGCTGGCCGGGGGGAGGTGTTACTGGGGTAAGGGACTCATCATCATCATTGAGGGCTTACTCATAGGAACAAAAGGGTCGAATCATGACTGACGGCTTTTTCTACCAAGAGTAAGGGGTTCGTCGTGATGATGACTGCGACAGTGACGGCCATGACCATTCTGGTTTCTGACATTACCACTCGAACTCGCGAGACATGGCTCACCCAATCAGTGCCTCGAGCGCGGCAACACCGAAGTCGCGTTTTGCTCAGAGAAGCAACCCTCACGTGACAAATTGCTGCACATCGACACCAAAGAGAGTCTGCAGCATGAACCTGTTCATGGCATTGTTCGCTGAAAGGGTATAGTGCCAGTGATCCCACATGAAGGTGGCTTTCGTGTCATTAGCTTTCCACGATGCCGTAATGTTCGAAACGTCCCACATATGCCAGCCGCGCTCCGCGAAATTCAGCCTTCTGTACATGTCCCTGTAGTAGCCGTTGGCCCATGCAAGAAAGCTGTTGGCATTCTCTGTTGACTTGATAAGCCGAGTTTTAAAGTAGAGCTGCACGGCCGGGCAGGAATCTTGGATCAGCGAAAAAAACCGGACCAAGTCTTCCATCGACCAGGTTTGGAACTCCTCCCAGCCCGGGTGAAAAACCAAGTAGTCAGGCTTCAAATTCGCGACGACTCTCGCGAGCTCGGGCATGTCTTTCGCAATCCACTTTGGAGTTTGGATCAAGGGGTTGCATGCTCTTGGCCCGCACTGACAGTTGCACAAGTCAATGCTTGTGCCGTCAGAATGCCAGTGCCCTTGCATCAGGGCCGGTCCGTATTTCTGCAAGTATGTGATCGAGACCATCTTCTCAGGATGGCGGTAATACCGATTCTCCACAGCATTGGGGAGACCGCTCTTTGGTCTGTAGCAGTTGCACAGCTCGTGCTTCAATGCATGGTTCGTTTTATTGAACCAGGAATTCCATGGCTCAGAAAGCCTCTCGGTGAACATCTTTGCATTAACCAGAAAAGTGAAGTCTTTGCCTGTGGCAAAAGCACCGTGTGTGAAGAAGTAAGCAAGGGACAAATATTGGTACCGCATCCGTGAGTCTCCAACCATGACGATGTGCTTGTTGTAGAAAGGTTGCCCTCCATCTTGCTGGCTCTCAAATTTCGGTGCCTGCGTCCTCACCCATGTGCCACACTCCCTGGTGGCATTGCAAATCGAATTGCCTACTGAAGCCGTCTTCACCGCAGTCGTCGTTGTGGCAGGCAGCCTCGTAGTACTTGTAAGATGGATACTGTAGCCGTAGCTGAAGGTGCTGGATCGCAGGAGCATTGCCGCTCCGGCACCGAGGCAAACGCAGCTGGCAAGTGTCCTTTTGAGGCAGCAGTTGGTGCCTTCATTTTCAGGGGACGACATCCACTGGCATTACGGAGTCCTGTTGGGCTTTCGGTTACGCTTCAGTCGATTAGGGTGGTACTTCATGGTCTCCGCTGAAGACTACGCAGGTTCTTCGGCGAGCGCAGATTCGAAATTTGACATCTCAGGCTTAGGACACCCCAGCAAGCTCTGAGCGGCTAAGCTTGCATTCACGTATGCGCGCGAAGCTCTATAGGCTGCCAGTAGGGTTGGAATTTGTATGCCTGTGGGGCGAGAACTTTGGGTGTAACAATGTACAAGTAAGAAACTGTGCAATCTTAACGCCTGAGGAGCACCCAAAGGCTGAACAGTCACAAGCTTAGCAGTGGCAACAGGGGTTTAGGGTTTCCACAGCAGGCATGTCGCTTTTACCGTTGCAGAATGAAGGCCTTCCGTTCTTCTGGTTGGTCGTTTTCTGTCGTGGCAAGTATACAGGGCCTGAGCTTAAGGACATGATACAATCATACCAATGTGATAACAAAGACTATAAGTGAGTAAGTTACGGTAAAAGCGGCTCAAGTCCCTAGACATCCTAGACTACTCAGAGCCAACGCTGCGTGTTCTCGTATAGCTTCGGGGTTCAGTGGATCTGGTACCCCAGCGGGCAGGGAAGCGTTTACCATCCCGGCCTCATCTTGGTCGGCAAGGTACTGCTTGCCGTCGTCTAAAGAATTTGTGTGGAACCTGCGCAGGCGTTGGAAAGTCGTGCAGATTGCGACCAAAGAGCTTCAGTTTCGACAAAGGGCACCGGGAATGGAATTCAAACGTGCCTGGATGTAGGTGCGTGCAATGTGGAGAGGATACTTGTTGTGTCTATTTCCTGCTCATTCACAGATATCTACTAATATTTTACTGCATAGAAAGAAACCACATTTCTGGAAATGCCGTTGGGCTTTAAACTACAATCGTTCGCCCCAGTTCAACCCATAGCCTAAGGAGGACTAAATACAAACTTCCAACGCACAGCTCGCTGTCCCCAAAGCGACAGAGAGCTCTCAAACAATCCGGCACATGCGCAAAGCCCATAACATTTCTCAAACACATACGTACACTAGAGTCACGAACACACGGGCCCTCAATCGGGCACTGGACCGCCAAGTACTACCCTCATCTCAACCAAGGCAGTGTGCCGAAATGACCGGGCACGGCTTCATCTGCGACTACAGAGCGTTCACTGTCATCTGGAATGTCCTTGAATTACTTGCAGCTCCAATATCAACCATGACCTCTATGGAAGCTCCTGCATCGCCATGTCAAGTAGCACAGGGCGCAACTTCCGAAAGCACTAAACCCTAAGAGCCGTTCACCCTCAAGACCCTCAAAACACCCTTACTTTCACCCTCAAATCCCCAGTCTGTGCCCAAAACCCTGCGTTTCGTAGTTGGCCTTGGTCTGGAAGTCGCCACCCCTTCGGGGTGGCGAACCTCCTGAGCACGGGGACTTGAAGGCTTCGAAAGCTCGGAAACTTGGGAGGCCTCTATACGGGTCCTTGTTCCATGCTGGATATACTACCCATATCCTACCTTCTAGGGTTCAATAACGAAAGCCCCTTGTTGTCTGAAGCTCCGACCTGTTCTTGTCGCAATGTAACATGTTCGCGGAGTATTAGAAGCGATTACACGCGACCTCTTGCAGAGTACCGGAGTTGCGAGATGTTGGGTGCTGGGTGGTTTTGTTGAGGACGGTTTGCCCTTCGGGCCCGTGGCGACAGAAACTTTGTGGTTGAAACTCCGAAGTGCAGAGGTGGAAGTGATCTGTGTCTAGAGTCAAGCAAGTGTCTGGGTTTGCACCTTGAAGATAAAAGTTGGCCTCCAACCCCAAATCCCTAGACTGTCCCACGTGCCTCATCCATGGCGACTTAATGAGAGGCTGCCCCGGGCCCCATGGCTGAAAGCAGCCGCGGTGGCAAGAATTTAAAATGTGTGGTAAAATCTCCTCGGAAAGGGTACCCTCGACTGGATGGCTTCATTTTCAACTCTTGCATGGTGCAAGGGCTGCCTGGTGGGTTCCGGGATAGGGCTCAGGGTACTGATGGGAGTGGCTGAGCGCGCATGACGAGTTCAGGGTTGCCGCGCAGTTTCGGTTTGGTAGGGCTGCACCTAGACGGGGGCCGTGTAAGGTATAGCTTGAGCCTCTCAACTTGTAAGCCCGGCATCAACACGCAACGGCGCACGACGCACGCGCCCTGGCTAGATGTCGAAGCTAGAGGTTTAAACATGATATATTGGCCGCGGTTGCTTCAATACCAAATACATTGAACAATATTGCAGGTTGTCTCAGTTCTTCAGAACACGAAATTTCGCACCCCATCTCACATCTTGCCAGAACAGTGCATGGTTCTGAAACAAGTGCTGGCTTCTCTTCGTACAGTCTGCGGCTGAGCTTTGCTGACTCCCTAAACCACTACCGTACCATGCCTAATCGTAGAGCCCAAGCCTTGATATGCCCTGTTGATGCCCTAAATCATCCACTTAGACGGTCAGTGGCCGTAGAATGAATGTCAACTCACACCGGCCTAGCCGCCCAGCCCGGGCTCATCTACTCAGGTTTGAGCCCTAACGCACCAAACCTGCGAGCCATGTCAAAGGTGCGCGTCCATGGGTGGCTTACCATCAAACCGAATCAAAAGTGGAGTAGAATCGTAGAAATGTCTGGCTTGTCCACCGATATTGATGGTACAGCAAAACCTTCAATATTGTAGGGGGCAAGGGCCGACAATGGAGCAAAACTGGGCTAGCACGACTCTGCTATGCAGCGATATTACATTACAGGGCAACTTGACGAGAATGGACGAACATCTCTCGAGCTCTATGTTGGAGCACGACAATAGCTTAGTGGAGACGCGAAGCCCGGCATTACCTGACGACCAAATTAAACCTTATCACCTGGGACGGGAGCATCTGCAGTGTCAATGCCGTGGAATGTCGCACGAATCCTGGCCAAGGCGGCGCATTGAAGAATAGTTGTGAGTCTTCGACAGTCCAGTCTTCGGTAAAAATCCGGAGGAACTGCACACCGTCACCACCGCACAAGTGTGGTGCACATTCAACACATGTGCGAGCTGCGTAAGGAGTGGAATTGGCAGCTGCCTGCTGCACTGCTAGGCTTTTATACATCCTGAGAAGTACGGAGAAGATGGCTGCGCACCAGCCATCCCTGTTAGAGTTTAGGGTTTATAGGGTTAAGGGTTTACAGAATTTAGAGTTTATAGGGTCCATGACCGCAGTCTGACCAACGCTCACCTAAACCTTGCACCAAGGGGGAAAGTCACAGCCGTATGCGCAGACTCCCTTGGAACTGAAACTTTTTCCCTATGTTTAGACGAAGCGGTGCTTCTCTGTTGACATCCCGATTTCCGGTCCTGGCCAGCCACTGCCCAGTCTCCTGCCAGGACTTCGCTGGGTAGTTCTCTAAATTAGGGTCCCTTACTATTCTCGGGACCAGAAAAAGGGCTCTAATTTAGAGAAACTCGTCATATGAAGACTATACAATGCTTTTTGACGATCTGCAAGCTAAGCATAGATAAGCCCTCAACCTCACCCTGATCATCGGAGCATCTCTTGTTTCCAGGTCAAAAATCTATCGCCCACGTATGCAGTACGAACTCTAAAACCCAACGGCGGATGAGAAGAGCCGCCTGCAGGCTTTGCGTCTCCATTTTGTGGCACTGGGACTTTGCCTTGGACACGGTGGCAATGGCCAGAAAGAGTGCTTGAATGGCTATGCTTGTATCTGGCAGAACTTCGTGCACCGGATTTTGCCGTCTCGATGAGTTTCGGGCCGGAAGTTTGAGCAAGGGATTTCATGGGATGTCGGGTCTCGGAATGACTGTTCAGTTCCCACCTCACGCATGGCGAAGCTGCCATAGGATCCTTGTACCTACAATCTCAGCCTGAACCGTCAGTCGGTCTTTGGGGTTGCGGGATCATGTAATGAAGTCTTGCCATCCCATGCATTGCGGAGCTGCGGCGATGTTCGGGGTGGAGAACCCCACCTGGCTAATCAGTGTAATCATCAAGTACTGGTAACTACCCCTGACTTACATTTCTGTTTTCTTGGGATGTCTACTGTCATTGTCAACAGGTTCGGCTGCGGGCTACAAGCCGTCCAGAAAGGTAACCCCCTGCGCTGAGACCGAACGCAACTCAAAACGATTCTTACCGCAGCAGCCAGAGGTATCCGACTCTTTGGGTCGAATTGGCAACTCAATTCGGAAGTCGGCACACGCATATCGTTAAAAAACATGGACGGTACAGCTCACACTCTATCTACGACTGTACCAGCGCACCAGCAAGTTAATTCGTAAAAGCATGGCACTTGTCAAGAGCATGCTAGTAACCAAGGCGCGTGGTTCGTAACCGCTTCAAATACCACATCGAGCCCAGCAGAAGCCGCGCTGCAACCAGACTCGAAAGTTCCTGGAGCATACTTTGATACACAAATCTGTGCTCGAAACGCAAACGAGCGCAAAGAGCCGCATACGGGCGCATAATGCCGCATACCGACACAACCCAACCCGCAAAACGAGCGCATAAACCCGCCAACCGAGCGCATAAACGAGCAAACGAGCGCACACATAATCTGAGCCAATTCGAGCGCAAATAAGTGGATCAAACGAATGTCCAGGTTTTAGCTTCGGGGGTTTACGGATGGAAAACTAAGCGCGGCCTTTCTGGCAGTGTTGCGTACTTTGATCTGTATTTCCGTCCTGTCTTGTATCCGATGCTCCCGAAAAACAAGGTCGTGGTGCGGTCTGAAAACGGCTATTGCCCTACACGCAGGATGCTAAGCTATCTTTAAACTGCCGGCTCTATGATCTGATGGTCGGCTGCAATACCGGCACTACCAGTGGGAACCTGCTGCCACCCTGCTTCAACACCCGCGAGGCGCGTGCATGAAGCTTGGCACGGGTACAAGTATCTTTGGGAACATGCGTTTCCTGGGGCTGCAAATCATGAAGTCTGAAAGTGACAGCGGACGGCGGGGGTGGGTGCATACGTGGGTGGTGGGGTGAGTGGGTCGGAGGGTGGGCATTTGTACGCTCCGCTCTTGAGTCACATGCGCGCACACACACACTCACATACTCGCACGCGCACACACACACACACAAACAGAGGGGAGAGAGAGGGATATAAAAATGTGGATGTCATATTATATTATGTATATATATATATACACACACACGCACATGTTCGTCAATTCATGGTGTTCTCTTTTGTGCTTGTCAAAGCCAGCATACATCGCTTCTAGGCCTAGGCGACGCTTGTGCCGTCACTGATACTGAGTGGAAGCCTGACATTGTACAACATCACCAGCAACAGCACAACCATCACCAACAATCACCAACAATGTCGACAACTTTACTTCGAACACGAAGACGAAAATGACGACTGCTCCTGAAGCCTGACACATCAAGCTCGGGCGACATTTCTGAGACTTAGCCGCCCGGCAGTTGCGAAGGCCAAGGCGATGACTTTCCAGTAGCCGGACCTGGGCACAGTCGCGACTCGCGCGCCTGAAAACCGCGACGCTGAAACCTGAGCCAGGAATCCAACCTGACCGAAAACTTAGCAAAGTAAGGGCATCATTCTGTTCTGCTAGTCTCCTTGCACAGTTGTATGCACTTTGGCATGATCTACTTTCGAGCTCTCACCAGGAGAAGGGTAGCTACAAGGAGGCTTAACAAACGCGACTTTATTCGGTCGATGCAGCCATGACGCTTGTTTATTTCTACTCAGGCCTTTAAGTAAAGTTTTTTGGGTTTGGCAGGTGATATAGAACATAGAATTATGTTGCCATACATGTATGTAACAATATCAATATCAATATCAATATCAATAACAATATGTATATAAATATATATATATATATGATGGCGCATCATTATCCTATCGGTTGGCATCAAATATTCTGATTATCGACATTGTCACTATTGGCCTCCCCCTTCCGCCCCTGAGCTCCGAACTTGTAGCAGCTGGAGCGGGTTGGAACACTCAGAGCCCGGACTACGGAATCAATTCGGCTCTACTGTGCTCGGCAACATCGTCGTCGTCATCATCATCATCATCATCACCCCCACCGTCATCAGCATCACCGTCATCCCCATCGTCATCACCATCACCGATATCAGATACAAGCGTCAGCACAAACGATTTCCTGGGCTGAACAGTAATCGGGGAGAAACAAAGCTCATGTCAGATTTATTTCTTTAAGGAACAGGTCCCAAATCAATGCAATGAAGTAAGCATGGTACTCCAGCACCCAGTTTTGCAAACATGCTCATGACTCATGATGACACTTATCGCTTAGGCTTCGACTCTAACTAAATCCCTGGAACCGCCCTGAGCACGAAGGACCAAACGAAGTCTCTAAAAGCCCGAGCTCCAACTTTTCAAACCCCTGGTGAAGCGAACTTGATTGAACGTCCGGGCCTGCCAGGAACCCAACCCGTGTTGCCCGACGGCAAATCCTCGCCGATCCCGAAGACGAGCTCAGACCCAGGCGCTGCACAGGCGTGAACCGCATCCCAGAAGGTCGTGATCTAGGAGCTCAGGCAAGTACTTTTAGCCGGTCAACCCCGAAAAGCGCCTCGATGCCGACCGTCATGTCTTGGATGGGAACGAGCTCTATACGCATGCCGTTGCACTGTCAGTCGTCAAGAGCTGTGCCTGTCCTTCCAACCCTTTCTGGAAGAGGCTTCCAGTTGCAGGGTGTAGATTTGCAAATGATGTCGACATATGAAGGTTGCAGCCTTTCTGCTGCGGAAACGTAAGTTTGTTCTCTTGCCCGTCATACTGCACGTACTAGTTTTAGTGGCAGCAGCAGCAATAGCAATAGCAGCA
>CAJNJA010014743.1:0-12065 GCA_905231915.1 Symbiodinium necroappetens | reverse complement strand
GGCACTCGGCGGATAGTCTATCTAGCTGGGGTGCCTGAGCGCCTAGTGCAAAAATTCAGGAACTTTTACGCTGCTTGGCGAAGAAAACATTACAGCAGAACTGTGTAAACCAGCTACAACGTCTGAAGCTACATGTACGCGTGTGTGTGTCCGTCTGTGCATGCACGTGTGCATATGTGTTTGTTTCTTCGTGTTTCTATGTTTGTGCATGTATGTATGTATGTATATATAGATATATATATATATTTAAATGTGTGTGTGTGTGTCTGTCTGTCTGTCTGTCTTTGTAATTGTGGTTTTATCAGCATTCTTCCAGTCGCCAGGTTTCTCTGGTAGCCAAAATGCGCATGTCGCTGGACCAACGTGGTTCGCATAGCTTCGCTGAGCTGAAAAAGCTCGGGGAGCGACTTTGCAATGCATGCACCCTGGCATTCACATTGGCCGCTGGTTGGCAGATAGCACACCTTGTAGATTGTTTCCCCGACGTGTTTCACGTACCGTGTGTGTGTGTGTTGCGTTGGCGCATTTTTTGATTGACAGGTGTCTGTGTCCGTTTTGAAGCACCACATCGAACCATTAGCCAACCTCATGCAAGACTTGGATGCACCGCCTTGGCTTCGCCACCGCAAGTTACGTGAGTTCATTGAGGAAGCGTCTTGCTCACTCATTGCGGCTTTATCCACGACCAAACAAGTTGTGCGCCTGACGTTGCTTGTGCGGTCCTACCTCGCGAAAAAGGACTTGAAGATGTGGTGGAGCGCATGGTTGACATGCCCCGCAGCCAGAAAACTTCCATCTATTTGGCACAAGTACATGGCCGAAATCGTTCTGCAAGGCACCATGCAGAAGTGCGATTTAGTGATTGCTCCTTTGGATGGGGTGCATGTGCACCCTGCTTGTCAGTGCCTCTCCTTTCCTCAGCGCATGCCGGGAACCACCCGCATTGCACGTGGCGGCCAGTTGATAACGAGCCGGGCTGGGGTCACAATACGTGGGTGCCAGCATCGTGTCCCGCATTGGGTTGCGCGATCCCGAACTCCTACTGCCAAATGGGTAGAAAGTTGTCGGACGAGGCCGGCTCAACAAGATAGTGCAAGTGCTTCGTTTTAGAGGACCTTGAGTTTAATATTGGACATGATTGTGTTGAGCCCTGAGAGAGGTCCCCCGACACAGAAGAGTTGCGCTGGCAGAACAACCAAGATCTCGGGAAGTCCGTGACACGGCTTTGCAGGGTGCCAGGCCGCATCGTTGCAGCAGCGACGCAATTCCTGCAAGGGCTTGATGGTAGCATTGTTTTCGTTCGGAAGCTGGCTGAAGAACTTCGTCTAGGATTTTTCGGTGGCAAAATGTGTTACGATAGTTTGGGTCGAGTCCTTCTTCTTTCTGTGGATGCATTCCCAGTGCACGCAATCTATGACCGGCCATCGCCCACGGACGGCCAGCTGAATGCCTTCGCGGAGTTGTTCCAACTGCTTCGAGCTCACCTTTTGCACACTCTTTGGCCTGAGCCCAGCTTCGGCATGACGCCGAACCATCAACGTTGGCCAAATGCATCTGGGATGAAGCTGTTGTACAAGCGCTGGTGGTCAAATGTACGGCGGATAGCTTCGACTGCTGAAGTGCGATCGCGCTGGTTGGATGAACATGGTCGTGTTGATGAACGGTAGCTTGGTTGAGTATGTGCTGAAAAGTAAAATGTTCCATGGTAACTTAGCCGCTGTTCACGGGCTAAGGCTAATGTTGCTGGATCTGGAGGCAGACGCACATGTGGCGACGGGATGCTGGCACGTCCACCGTGTCTTTCACCGGACACGACGTCTTGTGGGTTCGGAGGGGATTGTCGAGTCATGGGTGTCAGAGTTCAAAGGCCTCTTTGACCCAGTCCAGGGTGCGGCAAGCAGCACGATAATCCAGCGTTTGCAGCTCCGTGTGGCTGGCATCCGGGGGTGTCTTGTGGGCATTCAGGAGTCTAACATTGTCTCGGTACAACACATGTATAGTTGCAATGCCGAGACGACTTGCGAAATTGCTGAAAAATCAATCCCAAGGCAATATGGAACCCAGTCAAGTATGCTGCATCATTTATTATGAGCCGAGGAACTTCGCGGATGATCCTTTTGTCAAGCTGGTGACTGATGAACTGTTGGGGGAACAGGGGCGGTTGCCTCGCCAAAACAAAACTTCCCAGACCGTGACGAGGTTGCAGCGGTACCACCAGGAATCTCGATCGTGGTTGTTGAATGGCATAGCAGGCATCATGGCGGCCAGGGACCACAGAGGAGTTCTGCACAAGTCAGGACATGGAAGGCGCCTCATCCAGGCGGCTCGGCAGAGGTACTGTCCAGCGGATTTGGAACCAGAAACTGCCGAATTCTTGCAGAAATGCGCATCGGCTGACGGGGTTTACAGGCTTCCACTATACGCGAACACGTTGAAGCAATGGACGGTGGATATCCAGCATGACACGACGCGGACAGATCGGGCGCAAGATCGTGCACGGCAGATTTTGGCAACGAGTCAAAACGGCTCGGGCAGCTCAAAGAGCAAAGCCTGAAATCAGCTGGTCGTGCAGCGCAGACACAAAACCTTTTGTCCGCACGTTATAGCAGTTTAGTCCGCACCTTATATCAGTTTTGAAAACCCGGCTGTCCCATAAACTCGCGCATTAGAGCATCGTTTTAAGATATTTTGTGCAGGAAAAGCTGGCGAAGGACAACGCGACTACAGAGGATGCCGGCGAGCATGTGCACATGGGAGTGCTAGACCTCCGTCACGACCCCTCTCGCCGCTCTGGTCATCGCGCGGCCACTTGAGTGCAAGGTTTGGCCCGGTTTGTTGGGCTGGGTGCAAAGCAACCTCAGATGCGGTATGTTCGGCAGCAAACAACAGTTTAGTAAGACATGGGAGATGGGGGCGGGGGCGTTACGATTTACGGCGTTTTTTCTAACAACGGTTTCCTGGCATAGAAGGCTGTGTGAAGCTGCTTCCTGCTATGACGCATTGACACTCAGGACTTTTGCCAAGCGACATGACTGTGAGCAGCTGTTACAAAAAACGCCGCTTTTCCTAGTCTGAGCCTTGTACCCCCCTCTTCGCACGTAACCGGCTCTTTCGTGGAGCGGGAAAATTTGAAGCAGCGGTTATGCTTGATGTGGGGGTTTGGGGGTCAGCGTTACAAAATACTGCGTATTTCGTAACATGGGCCGCTTCCGGGCACAGTGGCCCTGACTCCTGTTTGGGGTTGTCAACCGCCCCCACCGATCTTGTTCGACATCCATGTGTTGCGAGAGATCCAAATAATTGGCTCCCAACAGCAGCGTTTACCCCGATCTTGTTCGACATCTGACGAGAGATTCAAACATTGACTGCCCACACAAGCGTTTACCCCAATCTTGTTCGACATCTCTGTATTGCGACAGACGCCGCCCTCTTTTGTCCGAGCTCGATCCTTCGACCCCAGTTCACCACTTCTTTTCTATGGCTTCAGGTCTGTGCCGTGGACCTGTTGCGTATTGCGAAGCAATTGCAAGAAGCGCAGACGTGGAGGGAGTGGGACATTGCCCTAGATGCTTGGCCGCCTCCAGCCATCTTTTGTTCGTACGCAACACAGATGTCCTGAGTTGGAGGGGTCTCGTGCCAAGGTCTGTGCCATCGATGATGACGACTGCGAAAAGCCAACCTATGTGAAGTTCCACCACCGTGGAATCGCACTTTGGGCGCTGTGTCACTTTCATTGGCGGCAAGGTGAGCTGCCAGATTGGTTGCGACAGATGTGCCGTGTTCGTGTGGAGCATCTTGGAAAGATGACCAGAGCTGTGATGCTGGCCAGGGGATACGTAACCAGCGCGTCCATGCAAGAGAACAGCGTGAAGACGTCATGGCTGCAGTTAATTTTGCAGACGCTCGAGTTAGACCTGCAGTACGACATGGTTGAGAGCCACATGCGACGATTGTATCCGGAAATTGCGCAGCGGATCAATGATTGGTCGGCAGCTCAATATCGTTTCTATTGCAGTAATAGTAATAACGCGTTGGACAGCAAAGGGGAAGTTGCATCGTTGAGCAAGCCGCATCGTTAAGGCAATGTTTCAAAAACCAACTGACGAGGGTGAACCCGGAAGTATGGAGAGACATCGACCAGTTCGTCAGCCAGAAAGGTATCTCAGGGGACCCTTTCCCGCAGAGCTGGTTCCGGAGCCGGCTCCCGCCTTAGAAAAGTGTTGCACGCCTCTTAGACAAGCTCCTGCGCGCGCTTTCCCGTTTAGGCAGTTGCTGTTGCCGGCACCTACGCAAAGTGGAAGTCAGCCCTTCGCTACGGCAGAGTCGCAGCTGCTGGTGTTTCGACGGCTCTTACACACGATGGGAGAGATTGCGGACAGCAGAAACTTGGATCTGGGTGATCGAGAGAACTTGCAAACGGTATGGAGGTGTGGGCAGTGTTGCAGCAGCATGTTAGAGTTTAAAGCTTTCCACGAAACATGCAAACGCCAGTTGCAGGGACAAGAGTCTGAAAGAAGAAGAACGGTTCAAATGGGCCACTTACTCACGAAGCTTGTTGCTGGCGGTGGCAAGCGCCAGGAAGCGCACAGGCTTCACGCATTTTGTCTGGATCAGTGTTAGCTAGCGAGCCCAGTGTGCTATGTGCTGATTTTGGACATGCAAACTTTCGTATCATCGCACTGAGGTACGCGTCCTTGATGAGCGACTTCCTGACGGGAATGTTGGATGCAGAGATATCAAACAGTGTAGACCCGTCGGAAAGCGGTCCGTACTGGCGATGCATCAAAGCTTTCGACAGATCGCAGGCAGCCCTTCGTGCAGACACTTGGCTCGGGAGTAGAGCACGCGGAACTTGCATTTTTTCAGTGGGCCTCTCCACGCCTTTGTCTCTTTCCCTTTGTTTGAGGAAGAAGACGCGGCCCATGCCGACAAGGAGCTCGAGGCAACAGACCTGGCGGAGAAGCCCGCATTGGAGGCGATAAGGTGTGTTAAGTTTCGGGGCATGTGACGGGAGGTCTTTCTCGCAGCATGCCGGTTGATGCCTGTTTGGGAGGCCACTGCCGAAACAGATGCAGCGGCGGTCGCTAGGGACAAGCACACGAAGAGCATCATTGCTTGGCACGCTAGACTCCGCAAGGCGCCCCCAAGGTTTGTCGTTGACGACATGAAGTGTGAGAGTTTCAAACAAATAGAAGGTCATTGGTGATGTTCAGGATATGTGCACTCCAGTGCGCACAGCGAGGTAGCCGTGTGTGAAGGTGTGTGTGTGTGTGTGTGTTTGTGTGCGTGTGTGTGTTGTTATGAGGCCAGATTTGTTTTAAACTCGTTTCTGGCACTGGATTCTTGGAGGAGCTTCCACCAGTGTTGGAAGAAGCTCAAGAGCTTGTTGCAAAGAAGAAGGAGAAGGTCGGCGATGCGATTCGCCAGAGTTCCGGGCGGCCGGGCAACATTACAAAGTGCAATGCAGACATGCAAGTTTGTTCATTAGCAAGCATGGGAGCTTCAGCAGAGCTGCAAGACAAGGGTAAACGCAATACTAGCGTAACCTATAGTCTTTTTTTTTCTTCTCTCTCTCTCTCTCGTACTCTTTCTCCCTCCACCAGCTCCCTCCATCGCCCTGTCTTCCTGTCTTGAAACTTGCCCAAGACCCTCCCCAACAACAACTTCAGGCAGCATTGGCGCCTCGTGCAAGAGAAAATCACGGCTGCGGCGTGCACAACTTTGATGAGCGACAGCTCTCCGAGTGACATCGTATTGCTGTGGGACACCACGCTTGTACGTGTGACGGTTACGCTTTTTCAACTTGCTCAGAAACTCATCGGATCTCGAGGCGCGGCTCCGCGGGGGCAGCAATGCAAGTCAGACTTGATTGGTTACATTTTCCGAGCATTTGGCTTGCACACGCGAGGAGCGATCATCGTCTTGGGCGACGTGGAGCATTCTGGTAGGTCGCTTGACCAAGAGATTGTTTTCGCCAATGTGGTCTCCACAGGAAGCCTGTACCGACGACAGATTTTGCTCAAGAGTGGAGATGGTGCGATTGTCATCGCGCACATTTTTGTTCATGGATGCGCGACGGAGGACCCATGTTTGCAATAACGGTGGTGCTTCGACAGTGATTTGCATGTTCCTTCTGGATATGTGTCACAAAAACGGTGTGAACTGTCGTGAGGACCAGCAGGAGAACCGAGGCGGAAACGCCTCCTCCCAGGTTCTTGCGGCTCCGATGCTAATAGATTCCTTGCCTCCGAGCTACACGGCATCCAACGAAAAGACGAAGCTGTACCCTGCCAACTCACCGAACCGCTGCTTGCATGCAAACCCCATGAAACACAGCTGCCATGCATCTACTTCATGTTGGTACATGCAGACGCTCGCCGAATGCGCCCTATCGAGGCCATGCAGCTTTGCCGTCGGAGCGACCGAAGGAATGGTACGAACGCGTCTTGAAGGGACTGGACTTGCTGAAGGCCATTTGCAAGGACGTCTTGCAGTATGTTGAAATGCCGGGCAATTTTAAGATGGCTGCAAGGAAAAGACATGCATCATCGAGATGGACCCGGGTGTAGGTCACGTTTTCCAAATCGTCCACGAGCACATGACAAAAGGAGGAGAAGCAATCCTCACAGTGCAGCAGCCGCTGCTCTCGGGCAGCATTTCCCGAAAACATCAGAGTTTTGCGATTTCCACACATGTACGTCGTTCGCATGTTCGTCCCAGCGTTGCAAGGTTCTGGGCTGGCTTCGCACACGGGGTGCAAGCTCCTCGGCTCCGGATTCTCCAAGAGAAGCTTCGCGAGAAACAGCAAGCAGCAACATTGAGAAAGTTGGCGCGGACGACATCGGCTACCGAATCGACACTTGAAGAACTTGCCATGAAAATGACACCATTCGAAGATGGACTCGCCGCAGACGAAGACTTGTCCGGAAACAGGCCCGGCTCATGTAGTCGAGTAGCATACCAGAACAAGATGGGAGTGGGGTTGCGAACGAAGATAACAGACCTTGTTCTTATCACACCTTGCTATCGCCATCATCATGGTTAGGACGTGTTACATGTTCTGTAGAGTCGAGGACTGTTGGTTCGACTAGAACTATAGTTGTTTAAACCGTTCGGAGCGAGCACCCGCGAGCCATCACTGCGGCATTTGCCCAACAAAAACCTTTATTAGCACAAGCACCTGTGAGCCATCACCGCAGCATGTGCCAAGACAAACAACTTACAACATGCACCCGCGAGCCGTCACTGCGGCATTTGCGAAGACAAAAACCACAACGAGCGCCCGCGAGCGATCACCGCAGCATCTGCCAAGACAAAAACCTTACCACAAGCACCTGTGAGCCATAATCACAGCACTTGTCAAAAGAAAACCTTCGCCACTTGAAGACCAAAGCAACGGCAACAAATCGTACATCTTAGCATTGGGGCACCACGTCAAAGCCAAAACAACGGCAACAAATCGTACGTCTTAGCATCGGGGCACCATTTCGAGACCAAAGCAACGGCAACAAATCGTACATCTTAGAATTGGGCCACCACGTCCAGGCCAAAGCAACGGCAACAAATCGCACATCATAGCTTTGGGGCACCACGTCAAAGCCAAAACAACGGCAACACATCGTACATCTTAGCAGTGGGCCACCACTTCGAGACCAAAGCAACGGCAACAAATCGTACATCTTAGAATTGGGGCACCACGTCGACAAAGCAACGGCAGCAAATCGTACATCTCAGCATTGGGGTACCACTTCGAGACCAAAACAACGGCAGCAAATCGTACATCTTAGAATTTGGGCACCACTTACCACAAGCACCCTCGAACCATCACGCCGGCATTTGCGAGCGCTCGCGGTTTTGTAATCGCTGCGCACCTGCTTCGGAAGTGGTTTCAGGATCGCGACAGTTCTCCCCAAGAATCCGATTGTCATTGACAGCGGGAAAACCGACAGCAAAAACGTGGTTCTGCCCGAACAGTCACTCAGCTGAATTGAGGCGGATTGTGCCGAAGCAGGTTCGAGTGTGGGTGGGGGAAATACTGCCACGCCATGGCAAGAAACGTCATAATTTCTGTTTGTTTTGCAACTATCAAGGATCAGTGACGGGGCAGGAGTGCAGGCCATAACGCTGCCGGCACGTTTGGCTTTGGCGCGTGAGCAGCTGGAGGCCAAAGTAGTGGTTGGCCGGTCGCTCGTGCTGGACGAGGGCTACGGCCTCTTCGCAGCGTGTGACTTTCGCAAAGGGGACTTGCTGTTCAAAGCTGGAGGATCGTCGGATATGCATTGGGCCTGGCGCCGTAGCCAACTGTTCTATGTCATCATGTCATATCTCATGTCCATGATTGTGTCGGGAGGAACGTGGTCCATGCATTCACAGCCGTCGGCCCTGGATTTCCGGTATGTGATCAAAGAAGCGCACCTTGGCGGCCGTGTTGACAAATGATGTAAATGTACGTTCGCCCGAATATGTGGCACAATATTGGACATGCCAGGTTGGTGTCGCAGCATTCGAAAGCCTTGGATTATTACTTGGCTAGGGCCTTGGGACGTTTGCTACTGCGGTTATGTTGCGCAAGCATCGACTGAAAACATGAGCAGTTTTTATCCTGGTTGCGAGGTCGGCGACCCACAGAGGCATGTGTGGTGCGCGGCCAACAGTGTGTGCGGCACAGGTGTGGCCGCCATTGTCGGCAGACATTTCGCCAGGGCGACATTTGCTCAAGTCTTGCGTCCCATCCCGAAACCGTTTTTTTACTCAGACCTCGGAACCATAACATGTGTTGGAGGCTTGGCAGCCAATGCTGTGGCTATTCGAAGCACTGGCGTGCAGGTTCCCTTGAACGAGGCTTTGCCGTATCACACAGGAACACGAATCGAGCATCGTGGGTCAAATGCATGTTTAGTCTTGAAGCCTGACATTTGCGAAGCCGGTGCAGGGCTATGTCACGTGGATCGCATCGAAGGACATCGCCGCCGGTGAGGAGCTCCTTTGGACTTACCATGTCCAGGCTCCGTTCAGTCAGTGTCAGTTTGGAGCCGTGCTAAAACGGTACCTGAATGTAGAAGCCTGAACAACTGGTGATTGTCCACCACTCCAGCACGTGTCGTGACTTTGTGGGTTCTTGCCTTGGGTGCTGGTCGTCGTAACGATTGTGTGTGGTCGTTTGTGGATTGTTGATGTGGTTTTGTTCGTCCTCGAACCATGGTTGTTGTGGTAGGTGTGGTCGTCGCGATCGTTGTCCCATTTTGGGTCTGCACAGAGTCTGTAATGTCGTGCAGTGTGCGGCCCGAGCTGGATAACATTCGTAGCTGAGGTCCGCAACATGTTCATCTTAGCAAAGGTCGCAAAACCTTAGAACAACTCATAAAGCTTTTATATTATTGTACCCGAGAGCAGTCCCGAAAGCGGAGTTGGGGAATCTTATGCCAAATCTTGGATCGGCAGGCCAAATCTGCCGCACAAGTGAAGAAGCCAAAGCAGAAAAACAACGATGGTCCCCCGCCAGCAGAAAAAGTTGCACAGGAGGAGGACCTTGCCAGACCTGCCACGGGAAAGATTGCGGAGCATGTATGAAGCCATATGCTAAAGAAGTGGATTCGATCAAGGCTCGCCAACTAAAGTTTGCCAGGATGATGTGCCCCTGGGTAAACTTTTTGCAGACCAAGATCAAGAAGGCCACCCTGACGAGGCCGCACTGGTGCAATTGGAGCCGAATAATGACAGGTTCTCTTCGTTGCAACTGTTCGTATCTGTTCAATCCTGTCAGTTCAACCGATACTGCACTGATCACTCTCACCAGCATGTGCATCACTACATTTGTAATCATCGCCGACATTACCGACAGCATCACCGCAACTTGTCGCAGGATTTGGAGCGCATGTTGGGCGAGGAAGACAAGCAGTCGAAGGCCAAAGCCAGTTCGTCGAGCCAGGCTGGTCGTCGCCTTGTGATTGACAAGTGCAGCAGCAATTCGGTGCCTTGTAACTCGTGTCCATGATGTCGGTTTTCGTAGTTTGAGCGTGAAACCCTAGAAAATCGATAGAGGAAACATGCGAGACAAAATCCAGGAACGTGCCTGATCCACTTTGTGTCAACACTGCCTTTTTTTGTGAATTGGACTACAGTACTTTCGGTGCTGTGCAAAGGCAGAGAAGAAACCCCCATCGAAGAAGAGAAAAGACATCTTGCAGGCACGCATCATGGCAGGGATTCCCGGTACCAGTGGCGTCGGTTGAGTGGTTCGTGCGCGTTTCGTTGCGCTTTCCACATTGTACAACAGGTTTAAAAACAGTTTGGATGTAGGTTTGTTGGGGTAAATCTGATGGAGTCCTGAGATCGGTCGTACCGGTTTCTGTGGGAGATATTCTGCAAAAGTTTGAGGGTGTAACTCAGGATTCGGTTACAGGTTTGGTTCGGTACAGTTCCGTTCGCCGTTTGGATGGCTTTTGTTGTTGTGGTTTGGTTGAATTTGGGGTCTACGCAGGTGTGTTGTGTTTCGCGGCATAGGTGGCGGTGATGCCCAAGAAGCAAAAAAACGATGAGGCCGAGGAGGCACATTGTGTTGGCAACCCTCAGTGTTCAGTTGCACCTGAGTTGGATTGGACTCAGATGATATAGTGGTTGTCGTTTGACTGTGCATGGAATGTCGAAAACATGCAATACAGATTGATCTCACTTGGAAAGGAGGAATCCGAAGGCCAAGACAGCGATGTGAACCAGGACGAGGCATCCGAGGTTTGATATGGAAATCTTTTCGTACGGAAGCGGTTTGTGCTGATGCAGGCGCCCACGAAGGACATGCTTGTCAAGCATGGGTCGCGTCTGTTCAAGGGCGCAGACTTCGAGTTTTTTTGGTATAGCAAGATGATCTTCGTCACGGCGCTGCATCGGAAGCGACGCGCCCTGAAGGGCACCATCCTGGCCATGCTGAGCGGCGGCGAGACGCGAGTGGACGACAGCGGCGGGCAGCTCAAAGGCGGCAAAATTTGGCAACCGACCAAAAGCATGAAAATTTTCGCGATGGATGCAGGAGCTATTATTGATAGTGAGCTTTCAAGTTATGCCTTCAAGACGTTATGAAGCCCCCCCACGCCACCAAGCCTCCAAGCCCAAAGCCCTAACTCCCTAACGTGGTTCAAACTGCCCAAGCGGCTCAAAGCTGCTGGTCACCGGATGCATGCAGAACACACCCGCGAGTGGGCTTAAAGCGGACCTCCTCCTTCTCCTTCTCCTGACTTCTACTCCTACTCCTAGTCCTACTCCTACTCCTACTCCTACTCCTACTCCTACTCCTACTCTTATTGGTATCATTAATCACAACACTAACCATAGCAATGACAATAACACTTAGAAACAACTGTTGTTGTTGTTGCTCCTGCTCCTGCTCCTGCTGCTGCGATGCTACTGCTGAGGCTACTGCTACTGCTACTGCTACTGCTACTGCTGCTGGTGCTGCTACTGCTACTGCTACTGCTACCGCTACTGCTACTGCTACTGCTACTGCTACTGCTGCTGCTACCACAGCTACTATTGCTACTGCTGCTGCCACTACTACTATTGCTACTATTACTACTACTACTACTACTACTGCTACTACTACTACTACTACACCTCTTATTCCTGCTGCTACTACTACTACTACTATTATTATTATTATTACTACTACTACTACTGAAGATAGTTGCTACTGTTTTTGATCATATTGGTAAAAGGTAAGGTTCAAACCATACTGAGAATATGAGCACGCAGGACAGAGCTCGCCAGAGACCACATGCACCATTGCACAGATGATTGAGCGGTTCTCCATTACAGAGATCTATGGAGCAGGGAAGATCAAAGGTGGCAAGATACCCAAGGCCGCGCTTATGCATGCCACATAGCGGCTTTTGATTATGAGGGCTCGCATGTCTGGATTAAGGCCAATTCAGATTTTTGGATCAAGGCTCATGGGTCCGAAACTCCTACACCCTCAGCCGATTTCTGGATTAAGGCGAATTATGGGCCGAACAGATCTTGAGGGTTTAGAGTGGTTCACAGTTCGCAGACTTCGGGCTTCAGGCTTTTTTCGA
>CAJNJA010014742.1:1464-37605 GCA_905231915.1 Symbiodinium necroappetens | reverse complement strand
CCCCCCGCGAATAATAAATGTAGGAATGGCGGGGGGTGCATAATTGTAGGACATGTGTTCCTACAATTGCCAGTGTCCGTGTCCAGCAGAAATAAGCAGGGGTATGCGTGGCTTGCCCTGCACGAGGTAGCTGCAAAACGTGGACCCAGAAGTGGGTTCTACAATTGACGCATTCGTATCGGCGGGGGAATAAAAAGTGTAATCTACATTTTCTGCCCCTCCTCCTCCTAAGCACGGGGGGCTGGTACAGTAGGCCGTGCGACCCAAATCGTTCTCTGCTTACACAGCCGCCATGCGCAGGCTGGATCAAAGTTTCTGCTGCCGAGCCTTGGTTGGGAGTGCTGCGCTTTTCGTCGAACAAGTACAAAGAAGAAGCCGTGTCCCTCTTCGTACCGTCGGCTCTTCTGACAAGGCGGTAGGTTGCTGCAGTCCTCGCTTCGGATCTTAGCCCATGGGAGTGTGCTCTCCAGCATACGGTGCGAGCCTTACGCCTGACTTGGACCCTCTGTGCACACAAACAGTCCTCGGATACGAGCTTCGCGCAAGGGCTCTTGCAGGTCCCCAGCATGCGGTGTGCCCTATAGAGTCCTAGAGAGACAGTCGCATACCCAAGGCAGACTTGTGTTAGGCCTACGCCTACGTTAGTCTAACAACAACTTGATCGTGTGCCAGGTGAGGTGAGGTCGACGGGCCCCGCGAAAAGTGCTCAGCACCCCTCGTCTGTCTCCCAGGAGCGGGGAAGAAGCCCAGTCATCATCGTCGCAGAATTAATTGCCCCGGGCACAGTACATGGAGGACATGTGTTCCAAGAGTTGCCTTCCTCCGTGCCGACGCTGCCGCCTGTTACCCTGTCTATAGGTTTGGGGAGTTTTCAGAAATTGAAGCAAGCGACCTAAACAGCAGGATCCTTAGCAACAAGACCTCCGAGAAGGACCCTAATCTTCTGAAACCCCGATGTAGACCAAAACACGCCATCGTACCATTAAGGCCTTTCCGCTTGTCCGCCTCCTGTGGTACTCCAGGGATGGGGGGCGTGTATAATGTTCAGTTGCCGTGACCCATTGCATCAGTTGGCGACATGGCTTTTCAGGTAGCCACCGCAGGTGGTCTATATGTGTCACACCGATGCCGGACGTGACCATGGGACAGTGGCTGTCGCATGCACCGAACTACCTTAAATTGCCTTAAATGGGGCTTCCCTCCAGCTTTGCCGGCCTAAACCCTAAACCCCTAAACCCCTGAACCCCTAAACCCCTAAACCGCTAAACCGCTAAACCCCTAAACCCGAAAAGCAGCTGAAGCCAGATGCCTGGGGCATCTTTGGGGCCACCAACTGGGCCGATAATGGTCGAAGCCTTCTGGCCGAGAGTCTGAAGAAGCCCAGGTTAAGGGAAAGCCGCGATGTCTCGGAGGACGGCTCCGTCCTTGACCCAGGTGGGTGGTTCTCTAAATTAGGGTCCCTTTTTTGGGTCCCCAATATAGTACGACACCCTTACAGAAAGGACCCCAAAAGGGACCCCAATTAGAGAACTACTCAAGTGTCTTGGCAATGCCCAGGGTTTAGGGCTTTGGGTTTCGGGGTTTAGGGTTTAGGGTCCCGGTATCCTTCATTTCTGCAGGCAGGGCATCCATGCATGATTGGGGGAACAAACTGCGCCGTGGCCCTCCGAGTGCCTTCACCCTACGAGTGTCGTCGGGCTCGGCGATCTTCGTGCTTGGAGCTTGTGCAGGCAAGGTCCTCAACCACAACGCGTGATATCGCAAGTATAATGCTCGAAGGATGTGCCTGACATACCAGGCGCTGCAGAACACGAATGAGAAACGCCTCAAGATCTGAGCGGAAAGCCATCATCTTCGGCTGCTGTCAGATAGCATTTGCGTCGTCGGAAGTATGGAAGCGCGCTTGCGACGCACATCCAAGAGTTTGCGTGCGCACACACTCCCCTCTGACAGGTTTGAAAGGTTGGGTCGCTGTCGGGCCTCCGCGACCCGCACTGCGGACACGAGTACGACTCAGAAAAGGTAAGGCAAGCATCCTTAAGCTTCAATCGCCTCCTTCGTGCTTCTCGCTGGGGCTGGCTTCTTGAATCTTAACAATATGACAGCGTGCTTGCCTTGTGTGTCCAAGAGCTTGCGCGTACAATCCTCTTTGACAGGCTTCAAACGTTGGGTCGCCGTCTGGACACTGCGACCGGCACTGCGACCACAAAGTAAGAGGAAGAAAAGGTACGGCAAATATCTTTAAGCTTCAATCGACTAGCCATTTGAAGGCGAGATCTTGATGCGGCTCCGTGTTTCAAACGTAAGGGGTAGTAGTTGCACCCACGATAGCTGAAGATCCAACTGGGCCCAAGCAACTCCGAAGCTTTACATAGCCGCATCCTGGTGTTTGGATGTTGTCAGATCGTCAAAGCGATGTAGGAGAGCTTTACAAATAAAGGTGCCGTTCTTTGAATCCCTGAAGAATAGGCCTCCTCCTCTTCGTAAGTTGTAACGGCAAGAATCATCTCTGGAGACAGCTACCTAGGCTTGGATGATGCCCTCAGGGGCTGAGCCCAGGTGCAAAGCCACTTTCCCCGGTGTCGTCCTTCGATTGCTCGTGTCATGTCATGTGCAGGAAGCTCAACAAGCGTGCCTTGCAGTGCCACGTTTGTTCCTGCTTTCAGGTGCTGATACTAAGTCTTAGCAGCCGTCGTTGCCCCTTCTCGGTGGAAAGTAACAGCTAGTGTGCGTGCGAAGGGTCAGTGAGACATGTTCCATGATGCCAGCGCCCTGCTCGTCATGGCCTCGCCTAACTGTGGCCTGTGAGGACTGTCCAGCGCTGATCCTTTCATTCCAAAGCTGAGCCGAGCCACCTGCAAAGCCGGCACGAGCCATCCGAAACACAACCAAGAAGGCACACTAGGGACAAGTGGGACTCGAGGCAGCAGTCTTGTCTCGGCCGTTTGCACATCCATAGTTGCCTGGGCGGCTGTACGCCAGTCGCGACGTTGCGAGAGCGTATGCGGGTTGTAGCAGACGTTCGACATGTCATGGTTGGCTGCTTCAAAGGCAAAGTGCACGCAGGAAGATGAGCCCCTCTCCCTATACAGGCTCTGTGGAAAAAGTCGTGGTGGTTGAGTGATGTTGAGTGCACGGAGGAAGTGCAACAGCGGAGTCGACACAGATGGATTCGTAGCTGTAGCCCGATGCCAAACAGCTTCTGCGGCTTCGCAGTCCGCTTGAAGCTGGGTCGCTTCGCACACATCTCCATTCTGCCCAGATTTGTCGAACTTGACCTTGTTGCAGTCGTAGGATTGAGAAGCATGCTGCTGCTTGCAAGCTTGTCTCTGATATGCGCACTCCACACGGCTTACACACCTGAGAGATGGCATGGTAACTCCGGGCGAAGCATCTGCTGCTTGCCGGCATGTCCGGAATTCACGCTTCGGTTTCGGACTGCGCCCGACTCAGACGCGCACAGCACAGTAACGACAACGACGGAGCTACCCAATCGAGCCACGCTGAACCTGCGAGCGGTCTGGGTCAGTTAGCTGTGCGATGTGATTCTCTTGCAGAGGCACCAGGGTTTCGTGACTGCTCGTGAGTGAAGCTCCTTTCCATACATTCTTTCCGGCCTGGATCAACTGTGAAGCAGCTGTTGAGAGCTGAAGGTGGCCAGCTGCAGTCGACCGCTGCGCACGGCAACCCCGGATAGCTCTTCTGCGCCTCGCGGCTGGGGCTGCTCGTGCCATTGTAGGGACATCAAGTTGCATCGCGTGTAGCTGTTCGTAGTGGGTTCAACGCGATGAGAGCTGATGCGGTTGGCTGATGGGTGCAAGACACCAACGTCAAGGTGATGGCATGACGGCTTCATCAGCTTCGGAAGATGAGCCCCTCTTCCTATGCTGGACTGGGTTTGTCCGTGAAGTGGTGGAGTGCATGTACACAAAGCAACATCGGATTGAGATGTCCGTTGGGGTGCATTGACTGAGCCTCGACTTCACAACAACCTTGACAGGCCACTGTGCCGAAGAGTCTTCTTCAAGTCTACAAAAAGCTCGAATGCCAAAGTAGTCAATCCAGACGCCCTAAGACTTTCAAAGCGATGTATTGAACGTTCCTCCTTTCAAAGTCCATGAGATCCTCGGAATCTCTGGTCCTTCACGGAAACGTTGGGCTGCCTTCATCGAGCCCTGCAAGGCAAAGGGACAGCCAGCAAGCTGGCCCCGGTCTATTCAAACCTTACAGCAAGTTGCACAAGGCGTTTCTAGCAGGCAGTGCCGCATAAGAAGGTTGCAACTCCCCGAAACTCGCAAAAGTTTGCAGTCTTGAGATGGGAGTTATTGCTGCCGGAGGGAAAACAGATTCTTCCAGCAATTCTCACTTTACAACATTGGCAGAACTACACAGGCTGATTACATATTCTTATCAATAGAATTCAATAATTAGAATATAATCTATGATTCTATGATAAATATATGAAAGATAAGAATTCATATTCGATATAAATCGAAAATATATTTAATTTCTTGAAAAAATATATTTTAAAATATTTTCTGAATAATCTCTTCTAGAAGGGATTAAGGAACGATAAGAATAGAGAATTGAATTATTAATATTTCTGTTTGCGGGACATTATTTTTTTCATATTTTCGTTTGTTAGATTTTTAGTAGTTTGGGTTTTTGGGTTCGATTAATTATGAATTCTAGCGGCTAATTATATTTTTGTTATTTTCGGTAATAAGCTTTTACTAGAAAAATCTTTTTTTTACGCGCTAATTCTAAAGCGAAAGAAAAATTAATTACGATATTAAACTCGTAATAAGTCCGTCGATATACGATATTCTGAGAAGAATGATGAAGAGGGCGTTATACGTTTAATATTAGAAATCTAATTTGTCATAAGCGAAAAATATGCGTTCGCGGGCACTAGTACCTTGTTTTGCGAAATATCTTATTAACGATAAGGGTATTATCGATTATAAACGAATCTTTCTCCTAAAATACGACAAAAAATATTATTGTCCAATTATATATATTTAAAAAAATTGAATATATATCGATATATCTTCGCAACAGAATACGAATAGATTGTCCGAGAGATATTGCTCGTCGGAACATTGCCGGCGAACGAAGAGAGGCCATAGATCGATATCGTGCCCATGTTCCCAGAAGATACAATCCGAGATCCAGAAGAAGATTATTTGCCGCCGCTACAAATACCCGTTATAATTGCCGAGCCTTGTCGCATAATCTGATAAAATTCGTAAAAGATTAGTCTCCTAAACCGCAGCATTCTTTCTCTAATTAAAAAAAAGAATAATGATAATATCTAACGACAAGAAATCAAATTAAATGAATTTAAGTCTTAATTTATCGAGGCGATCTTTTATAATTATGATTGGATTTTATAGGTTTGGGGTTTAGGGTTGTCTAGAATTTAGCCCGAAATCCGAAAAACTAAATTCAGAGACTCTGGCTTGGGGGAACGAGTTTACAAGAGATTCTATCGAAAAAAATTATTGATAAAGGTTTAGGGTCGAAGGCGTGGAGTTTAGGGTTCGGGGAAAGAGATTAAAGTTCCAAAACATTACTTGTCAGGGGCTTTTGAGGCTTGTAAGAAAGGACATATATATCGCCTACCATATAGCGACTCGACATGACCAAAAAAAGGCCTTGGAATATATTCTACGACGATTCCTATTATTAAAATCTCACCAAAAGTCTTATATAATAGAGTCTTTAGGTCCAAAAGCCTTAAAATATAAGCCCATTACAGAAATAAAATAATATTACTATCTCTAGACCTTAATTATAAGACCGAATCTCAAATCCTAAATAAATAACGTATGAAACGCCCAGACTCCTGAGTCGCAAATACGATCGACCCCCAACCCGCAAATGTAATCGACTTACACACCCAAACAGATAATCTAAAAAAACGAACAATAAAAATATTCCATTTCAATAAAAAATATATCAATAAATAATTACTAATAGATCACCGAATATATAATATATTTATAATAGATATTAAATAATATCAAAAATATAGAAAATAGATTTAAAAAAAGAAAAATTCATGAATTTCAGAAAATCTCACAAAATTTTATCAAAAATTCAAATAAGAAATATTCGAATGAAAGAAAATATAAGAATCTCAAACAATCTTAGCTCAACAAGACTTACCAAAAAATCCAAATAAGAAATATTCGATATTATTAAAATTTTTGCTTCTAATATATTTCTCATTTATTTTTAAATATAATTCGATTTTCTTATGTATTTATATAATATTTCTAATCTCGATTTTTATTTAGTATTATCTATATTAAATCATGTTCAAAATATACAATTTATATATATATATATATTTATCGATCTTATAAGAATCATATATAAAATTAATTATTAAAGAAATATTAAAAATCATCAATATATTTCGTTTGTAATGAATATATTCAATCAATTTCGATTCTTATCATAATGAAATTCAAGAATTTTTCGAATCTAATCAGAAAATTCAACATTTAGGAAATTAAATTCATATTTTATCATATAAATATTAAGAAGAAAAATAATTACTAGATTCCAAGATTATTTAAATGAATTCGCAAATTTTTTTATTGGGCCATACCTAATCATTAAAATCTTTCATATTATATAACAAATAATATTGCAATATATTTTTTCATATCATTTAATTTCGTATCGCCTTGATACTCTCAAAAAGGTCATTCTAGAATAGTGCTTCAAGGTTGGATTGTCGATCGAAAATTCATTGTCGGAGGAATAAGTTAATATTGAATATATTCGTGAAAGAGGAAGATCAGAAGGATCAATCATATTAGATGTTTCATGAATCAAATGAAAACATAAAATATGAGATTCGTGATCGAGAACCTATCATTTGTCTTCGATTTTGAGTTTGAATATCTGTTGCGTAGGGCCGACCAAGCCAGCTCGCAGTTGCCGCAGAAGATCTGTGGTATTCGCCAATTCCTGCCTGAGTTTTTTGTCTAGGTTCGGGCTTAAGGTTCAGTGTGGGGTCTGTTTTTCTCTTAGGACCTGTATAGGGATAAAGCTACAATTTAAGAAAGTTCCTTGGAGCAAACGCTACTCCAGACCCATGTATGCTGAAACCCCAGCTAACTTTCCAACATGGATTTGAAAACTTGGGTTCGATTGCAGACTGGACACCACCAGAAGCTTCACACTGCGAAAGCTTAAAAATTTTCAGCGACACACTTTTGCACAAGAATATGCATGCTCACCATTTGCCGAACGGCGTCAACGAAACCCCAAGTCCAACACTCACCTTCCTGCCTGGCCTACAGTCGAGTAGTCCGACTAAGGGACTAGGGCAAGGAAAATACTCGGGGTATATGGGGAGCTTTGAAGCCCTGCTATATTTCCAAAGCCGACTTTAAGCTCGGGCACGTCACGCTCTTCACAGCGCTGCTGTATGTTTGATCCTTGTGAACCAAGGAATATCAGGGACTCCGTCTCAGGGTTCAGGGCTTAAGGCTCGGAGAGAGATAGATCACGAGAGAATATCTAATTGCCTGACTCTGCTGGTTCTGAAAACCAATCATGCACTCACCTTGAGCTTCATTAAATTGATCATAACCTCCGGCGAGAACCGCTGCAGATCATTAAAGATTGTCCACAATGTGCTGTTCTCCACACTAACCGACTAAATCCAGCCTTACGCTGTAATTCAAAACCTGAACCCTGCAGCCTCAATCACGAAAATTTTAGAAAGGCTGTGTGTGTGGGGGTCTTTGTTTATCTTGAACCGCCTACACCGTCACTTTCAGGCGTCACCCCCAGCCCTTCCGCCGACAAAACCCCATTCCCACCCGAAGACCCAGAGCTCAACAGCCAGCCCAGCCAATCCTAAAAGGTAATCCCAAAAAGGAACTACTTAGGGGCCTATGGATAATGGTAAAGAGCTCTACATAGTGGTACATGGCCTAGCCCCAACACCTACAGCCCCCGGCCCAATCGAAAGCTTGGAAGGAGAAAACGTTTCGGACAACACTTGCGCTCAAAGCGGAAATCCTCATAATCCATTTTGCAACCCCACTTACTTCGGCTCATAGAAGGCGTATACCTCGCGTTTTGGCAGTTTGGCTTTTGCTTTTGTTCTTTTGCCCGGCTCTAGAGGCTTCAGACTTGCCCCTGGCCTCCCATTCACCCAGACCGTAATGGTTTCCCCTCCCCCCGCCTCTGCCCCTGCTGGACTTACCGCCGGAAGGCATTGCAAGATGAAATGGTTGGGGGCCATATCAGTGCTTGCGGCTCTGCTGGCAAAACCTGCAAACACCCAACCACCCAACATACACCTTTTGTTTGGGTAAGGTGAAGGTTGAGGGATTCGGGTATAAATATATTTTAGGCTTGAAGGGATTAGGGTTTAAGTCGTCCGAATAGGGCCTCGGCCGTCGGAACCTGACGATGTAATTCAGCATCATTAGTAGTGCTGTTGCTATTAGCATTCGCATTCGTCTGAGCACTGTTTGCCTTAGTCTTCATCGTATGGGCACGAACATTAGTATCATATTACTATCAGCGTTTGCACTAGCCCTAGCAGTAGCATTAGTATTCGTAATGGTATTAGTATCAGTAGGTGCATAGCCCGGGGTTTGCCCGAGATAGTAGTAGTAGTCTTTTAGGTAGTAGTAGTAGTAGTAGTAGTAGCAGCAGTAGGATGCTGACGATGATGACGACTATCCTTCTCTCTTGTCTATGCCTCATCCGAACCGACACATCCAACACGCCCATCTAGACCCAGAACACTGTACCGAGACTACCGATCTCCCAGATTGAAAGCACAGACCCGGGAAGTCGGGTAGCAGCGCGCATTGTGGCTGCCAGGGCCGCCACATCGTGGGCTTTACTTTTTGCCTAGGCAGCTGAGCTTCAAGACTTGCAGCGACGATTTCGTGCTTGGAAGTAGAATCGGGCGGTATGGACCCTTTATGCTTGGGCAGGCAACTAACGAAGTAGATGACGACTCTGGAGTACGCGTTAAAAAAGCTCGTGGGCCTTGTCAAGGTCTGACCTCGCCATGTTTAGAATGTCCTTTCATGCGCTTGGAAATTGGTCTGGTGCAACTCTGCATCATTGATGAACGCTGCTTTCTGCTCCAAGCCGCCCAACCTCCATACAGAAAAAGCCAAGAATCCTTAACGAACAACCTTACCTCTGCATACAACGGTGGATCCTTACAAACTGCTGGAAAAGGGCTCCGGCATGTTAGACAAAACGGGCCAACCCCTCGAAATGGACGAAAACATCTCAGAACAAGGAGCAATCCGCTCGTCGGGGCTTTGAGGCAAAGCTCGAAACGGACTGGAGCATTTGAGAACAAAGAGCAAGCCGCTTGAAAGAGCCTAGACCATTACGGGCAAAACAGCAGGCTGCTCAGAAGGGATTAATTAGAGCATGTGAGAAAGAAGGGGAAACCGCTCGAAAGGGACTACAGCATTGGAGAAACAGCCACAAACCGCCCGAAAGGGACTCGAGCGTTTGAGAAAGCGGGGACAAGCCGCTCGAAATGGAGTACAGCATCTGACCCTAAGCAGCCAACCGCTCGAAAACGACCTTTCGAACTGGCTCTTTTGGAACGACGGCTCTTATGTTTCTTTCAACACACAGCTCTAGTCCCTCTCGTGCGGGGTCTGGTCCATTTTATCAAATGCTGCAGTCCCTTTCGAATGGTTTTTCTTTTTCCTCAAACCCTCTGGTCCCACTCGATCCGGATGGCCACCTTCTTTCGCACGCTCTTGCCCCTGTCCTGTGATGTGCTTCTCCTTCTCAATTGCTCTACACTGCTCCTGCTAACATGCTCCTACCCCCTTTCTAGCAGTTTGCGTCTTATTCGCAAACTCTCTGACTCCTTTCGATCGGCTTGTTGCTTGTTCTAAACCGTTCTAGTTAGTCCCTTTGAATTTGCTTGCCCTAGAATGCTCTAGTCCCTTTCGAGCGGTTTGCTCCTTGTTCTCACAATTAATCTTGCTTCGTTAGCTCAATCGCGCTAATCCCTTCCGAGCGGCTTGCTCTCCTTCCTCACATGCTGAGTCGTATCCGGGCGATGTTTTGTGTTCTCAAAAACGCTCTTATCCCTTTCGAGCGGGCTGCTTCTTTTTCTCACATGCTCTAGTCGCACTCTAGTCCTTTGTGCGGGATTTGCTCCCATGTCCCAACTTTCGTGCAAATTGCTCATTTCTCTCCAATGCTCTAGTCTCTCTCGGGCGGTTTGCTCCCTTCAAATCCCTTGGAGCGATTTTGCTTCTTTTTCACAAATTCTCTGGCATCCTTCTGTTTTTCTCAACAAAAACACTACTCTCTCCTTGTTCTCAAATGCCCTTGTCCCGTTCGAGCGGTCTGCTCTTTGGAACGGTTTGCTCTTATTCTCGAATGCATTAACGCGTCTCGGGCGGCTCAATCCCTCTTCTCACAAACAGAAGCTAACCGCACTCGGGGCACGTGAGCACTTGCAAAGAAAGGAACACGCCGCTCGAAAGGGACTAGAGCTTTGGATTGATGCAGCTTACCGCTCGAAAGGTGCTTCAGCATGTGAGCAAAACGAGCCAACCATGGAAAAGCGATCGAGCATTTGGGAAGGAATAGCACCCGCTCGAAAGCGATAGCACATTTTATTTGAGAAGCCGAGAAAACTGCTCGAAAAGGGCTCCGGCACGTCACAGAAAGGGGCCAGCGTCTCGAAATGGACAAAAGCATCTCAGAACATGGAGCAATCCGCTCGTCGGGGTTTAGAGTCTAGAGTCTAGAGTGTTTGAGGTTACGCGGCGCAATGGTCGAAACGGACGGGGGCATTTGAGAACAAGGCGCAAGCGGCTTGTAAGAGACTGGAACATTTGGGGAACAAGGGCAAGCTGCTCAGAAGGGACCCGACTATATGAGAAACAAGGGGTAAACCGCTCGAAAGGGATTCGAGCATTTGAGAAACAGACACATACCGACCGAAAGGGACTCGAGCGTTTGAGAAAACAGGGACAAGCCGTTCGAAATAGAGTAGAACAGTTGCAAACCGCTCGAAAGGGAGTAGAGCAATTGAGAAAAAGGAGCCATCCGCTCGAAAGAGAATAGCAAGATGTGTGGCAGCGAGCAAACCGACTGAAGGTATTAGCATTTGTGCTCAAGGCTCAAACCGCCAGAAAGGAAGTTGAGAAGAAGGAAAAAAACCGGACAAAAGGGACCACAGCCATTGAAAACAAGGAGCAAACCGCTTAAAAGGTACTAGAGCATTTGGAGACAATGTTTGAGAGAAAGGGTTAAATCGCTCCTTTCGAGCGGCTTGCTTCTTTTTCTCTATTGCTCCGGTCCCTTTCGAACTAGCTCTGTTGGAACGCCGGCTCCTTTGTTTCTTGCAACATACAGCTCTAATCCCTCTCGTGGGGTTTTGGTCCGGTTTCTCAAGCGCTCTAGTCCCTCTCGAGTTGCAAGATGCTCCAGTCCCTTTCATGCGGTTTGTACTTCTTTCTAAATGCTCTCATCATTTTCGAGCGGCTTAGTCCCTCGATTCGAACGCTCTAGTCCTGTTTGAGCGGCTCAATCCTTTGTTCTCAAAAGCTCGTTCCTTTCGAGCAGTTTGTGCTGCTTCTCCCCAGATGCTCGAGACCCTTTCAAGCGGCTTGCTCCTTATTCTCACATGCTCGAGTCCCTTTTGTTTGGCTCCTTCCTACTCTTTTGCCAGGTTCACGGGGTTCAGACTACCGTAGTGTTGATACCCCGTACTCTCTTTAGAATCCTGCAAGGAGGTTTCGGGAAACTCTCTCCGAGAACTATACTATAGCTGCAACCTGACCTATGCTTGGTTTACCAACCCCTAAACCCTAAACCCTAAAACGTGGTGACGGTTGGGTTGCAAGTACCCCGCACCTCGAAGTATGCCTCAACCCGACACCCTGAACAACCTCAAGCTGAGCCAAAGGATCTCTCCGCATAATTACCACCACTATTCCTTAGGGCTCCTTTTTACAGTTATAGTATGAAGGGTCCTTTTTAGAGTTATAGTATCAAGGGGCTCAGAACCCTATTCTAATTATTAAGGCTTGTGGGGCTCGGGCGATTCGCAGCTGCTGGCAGACTTGCCGGAAAGCGAGCCTTTGGGCGTGAGTGAGGAATCACGATGCTGCTTGTTGACGCTATTGCGGTGTCTAAGGTGCTTGGGGTGTTCGGCGTCTTTCCTGGAGGCCTGAACAACTCCGGATGTGGCTAAATGAAAGGATCCCCCCTAAACCCTGAACCCTGACTCCGTTCCACAAGCTTTCAAACAATGTCTCCGGCTTCGGCTTTATAATAGGGGGGGCTTGGCCCGAAACCCGAAACCCTAAAACCCAAAACCCTAAATCCTACAGCCTAAAAACCCTAAACCCTAAACTCCAAAACTCCAGACCTGTTTCGGCAGTAGGAGATAGGACTTGCGGCTCCGAAGTTCCGAGCTTTTGGAGCTTCTCGGCTCATGATTTGCCTGCGAAGTCCCAGCCGCCTTAAGACATACTGTTGATGATATAAATCCTTAGCATTACCTTAAGGACCCTACACTATGGGAATTTTGGTATATTCCCTCTTATGAGTGATGCAGGATTTATATCATCAACCGTAGTTCTCGGGCTTTCAGATATCATTCATCCTTAGGCGCGTGTCTCTGTCACTGCCCTGGTCCGGATTCGACACAAGCCCAGCTCTTTGAAGGCATTCGAAACGACCGAAAGGATGGCGGCAAAGTCGCCAGTCAGAGCTGCGCACAAATTGTACCCTCGCCCCCTAGAGAGTGAAGTGGGAATGCTTGGACGTGTTCAGGGCGCCACCACTGCGCTGGAGAAGCCTGAAACCCCCAGTTTCAAGCCACAAACTCTAAAGCCGTAAACCCTGAGCCCGGAAACACTGAAGCTCCCAAGCAAGCCTAGATCGCCCTAAGATCTAAAACCCTGACTCCCTGGTCCTGAATTGCGACAAGCGGCTTTCTCCTCTTGGCCGCCTTTGGCTTCGCGCCTTCTCAGGTGGCTCCAAGCAGAAACTTCAAGAACATCAGCGGGACGCGGTTTAGGGCATGGGGCTGAACTCCTGTTGGACTTCCCAGCACAACAGAGTGGTGCTATGGATGATATAAAATAATAAATCCTGCGTTACCTTGAGGACGCTAAAGTATGGGAATTATGGTATACTCCTTATTAATTATGGGTAGTGCAGGATTTGTATCATCAACCGTACTATGCCCAGACATCAAGGAACCAGACCATGGTTGCCCGACTGGGGCCGCGCTTTGGGGCTATCAGATGTTGCTGATTCTCGAACACCAGATTTCTACGACTACTGCACCTCGTGTGATTCTTGCTATTGGTAATGCGAAAACGGTACCGAGACTGGTAGCATTGGGATTGATGTCACTGTGGCTAGTACTCATTGCTGTGTCATCAGCCGCGTCATAGCTGCTTTCGCTCCTGTCTTGAACTCCTTGGTGTGCTTGGGAGTCATGACTATGGTGACGATTACTTTCGAAGGATGGGGATGAAAACGATGGTGCTCCGACAGGTTCTCAATGCTGTACTGGTTGTCAATGATCGATTGCCCGCCTGTGTTCCTCGACCTATTGGCTACTGAGGCATCATTGCAAGACCCCTTATGCTGCATGACTCTGAAGCAGCTGTTGCTCTACAAACCACTGCATCCCCGGGACGACTCCATGCTCCCAAACCTCCGACCATAAGCCTAAACCCTGAGTCTAGAACCAAACAGTCGGTTCCCAACCTCATTCACCCGACGTGGGGAAGTCGGAAGAGCATTGTCCGCAAACCCAACCGTAAAAAGGATGTGCCGACTGGGGACTTTGGGTTAAGGGCTTGTGGGCATGTTGTAGCAAAGCTGCACAACCGTAAACCCTAAACCCCTAAACGGCCCTAAACCCTAAACGCCCACACCCTAAACCCTAAATCCCTAAACCCTGAACCCCTAAAACCCTAAACCCTAAACTCCCTAAGTCCCTAAACCCTAAACCCCTAACCCTGAGCCCCCAAACCCTAAACCCTGCCTTGGGCTTCCTGCTTTGCCTGGTCAGGCGAGCAGTGCAGGATTTCACGGGATCTTGTCTTCGGGTCACCCTAACCTTGGTAATCCCTTCCCGCTAAGATTAAGCGATGGGCCTCCTACCCACTAAGCACTCGAATAGTGGTCGAATTTGTAGCGGGTGACGAAAAGTCACTTCTTACCTCTCTGCCAGACCAAGCAGGGCAATTGCGCCAGCTATTTTATGAGCGGGGTTGAAGAAACAGGTCCTGGGAGCCCAGAGGGTTCTCCGATGGGCCAAGATTCAGCACCTTTAGGGGCCCATGTCTGTATCTCACAGTTCCAAGCCACCTTTGCCCCGCTCATTCACTGCAGCTGAACTCCGTACAAGGAGGGATACGGGAGCGACGAAAAAGATCATCTCCAGGGAGCACTGTATCAACGAAAGAGAATCTATATGCTGCGACCTTTGGAGAAATGCTTGAGCTCTGCACCCTCACTATGCCGAAACCTTAAACCCGAACGCACGAAAGTTTATGATGCTGACCACTGGCCTTATGAGGGCTGGCGGGCATGCGCATTCACATTCGGCTGCTGTGGCAGTTGTGGAGCGACCATGAAGGTTTATGGCTTCGGAATTTACAGCAAACAGTGGTCTGGCTGTTGATGCTGTGACGATGATTGCTGGGATTGCCAGTTTAGGATCCAAAGAATCAGGGGAATAAACGACGAAATAGCCAAACCCTCGATTCATGTCACTGCTTGACAGTGCTCGCCAGCACATCCTGTTTTCTGGAAGATGTCGTTCGCTCGCATTACGCTTTTCTTGCATCAACGCGATGAGGTCCTCCGAAGCCACAAGGCCTACGACCCAAAGTTCAAAACCCACGACCTAAACCCAACTCTAGTCTCTGTAGAGTATAAGGCCCACAAGCCATGCCATGAACCCTGACTGCTAACGACCTAAATCTAAAGGGCCTAAAGCTGACATCCCAAATCCCAAACCTGAGCCCCAAATCCCCTAAAACCGCAATCCCACCTAGCTCTTCACTGAGACTTTTGTCTCCGAAGACTTCAAGACGAGGCAATCAGGCTATGCGGTTTTCGCAAGCCGAAGTGAGAGCTGGTGTTGAGGAAATCTGAGCGCCTTGGGTTTCGTTCCATTCAGAGCTCCGTTGCACGGTCCTCGTGATAGGGGTTATTCACAATTTGAATAAAGCCTTAGGGCCTATAGTTATATAGGGACTGTGACCATGATAAGTGGATACTGCTACTACTCTGTACTAATTATTCAGACGTCTACACTAACGTACATCAGTTGGTCAGAAAAGCGATGGGCAGGTCAGAACTTACCTAGAATGTAGATGTTGTGGGTTTGGGGCGCCGGGTTTTACCGTGGCGTGTCGGAGCTTGCTGCGCAAGCAGACATGGACATGGGTGGTGGAGGGTCAGGACTTACCCTAAAACCTTCCTTATTCTTATTATTATCAGCGTTCCATGTGTTGATCTCTCTCTCTCTCTCGCTTTTTATGTCCTAAAAAAGTTAGGTTCTTTGGGGTCCAGGTCGGGCATTTACTGGCCTCTCAGTAGCCTGCACACAACCGACCTTGAAAGACTATATGGTTTAGGGGTTGGGGTTCACGGCTAAACGATAATACTTGGGCTCCGTATGGCCGTATGGTTGACGACTTACTACGTCCAATAACACCTTCGTCCTGTATTAACTCCGATCATTGGTCGTGGTTATGACAGAGTTTACCAGGTGACAGTATGGGCTTTACGTATGCAAGGCTTCAAGAAAAATACTAGTACGAATTGTTAGGTATCCCGTCCACGAAGCTCCGATGTATAATATACCCACAAAAATGCTGCCGCGACTTGCCCATTCGGGCGATGGCACAGGCGAGGCAAAAATCCTACATGCTACCTCTTCACCCCACCCTTGAACCTAATCTTCAAAGACATAATTGGGGTGGTCATGTCTGACAGACCAACAGTTCAACACTTGCAACCGCCAAATCTTGAGCAGAAGCCGCTCCTGTAGCCTATAGGAGCCAACAACTCCACCCCAAACTCTGGACAAAACCGAAACCCCTCTCATACAAACATAAAACTTATGAACATATTATGGACAGCAAGCAAGCAATCAAGCAAGCCATCAAACAAACACACATGTACACGCACAAATACAGATATACAAACCAACCTACCGACAACCAAGCTCCCTCCCTACCTACCTACGACTTGCCGACCTATCGTGCCTACTTGCCTACCTGCCTGTGTACCGACATGCGTGCATGCATACATACAACAATTTGGTACAGTAGTTGTTCGGGCTGCTAAATGACGCCAATCCAAGCTGTTTCAATCGAGCTGCTCGCTCTCAAAAGTCCTAACAGTCCTGGGTTTCTGGTGGCCTTGTAGTAGACTCTACGAGTCGTCGTGCATGAGGTGGCTCGGGGCTGCCCTACGAAGCCTCAGGCAAGCTTATGATGGTTCGGAGCGCTCGATGAGACTGGTCACATCTTTCATACTTGGCACAATGCAGACATGCTGAATCCAGGACATACCCCACTAGCCTCTGCAAGGGTGTTGCAGGGTGAGGCAGCTTCAGGCAACTTTGGCCAATGCCGATGCTGACAAAAAAGGCTGCGAATTTGTGCTCCCTCTCATTCGTCTTACCACGGAACCTCTGTATGTCGACCCAGGATTCTTACACCAAAATGGCCAATTCATTTGCGCCGTTGATGTCTTACGCCTGTCAATCCACCACGGAACAAGAGACGGTAAGATCTCGACCCTACACTCAAGCTACCCGCCGCTTTCTGCAAGAATCTACAACTATATCGGTATGCATACACGTTTATTCCCAAAGAACCCTCAGAACATGTGCTTTAATTATGCGCGCCTACAGGCCAACTCTCTTCACTGACTCGGGAGCCGTCCTGGAGGAGAGTCAGACCGTTTCGGCAATTTTTGGTTTCTAAGGCTTCAACGGGCGCTAGGGCTAAGGGGGTTTGAGATGGTTTCGTGCTGTCGCCAGGGTTGTGCGTCTTTAGTTGAAGGGTGAGGGGCAGGCTTTGTATTCTCGTAAAGTCGACATTTAGGATGCCGGGCTCGGCTTGGGTTTGGCTGATATTTCTGGTTCGGGGGGTTTACGGTATTAGGAGTTGAGCTCCGGATTCGGGGGTGCTGGGCTTATAAGGGTTGTAAAGAAGGATTCCCTTCGGCTAAAGATTTCAGGTTTTCGTTCATGCTGCGGATACGACGTCGTAGATGCGATTGTCCGATGCAGTTTTGATGCGCCCAGGACTTTCTGTGGAGCTTTGCGTACTAAACCGTGTCGGGATCGTACCCAAACTCGAGACCAAAATTCCACCTGAAAGCCACTTGCACGGCCCTTACAGGAACACAAAAAGGAAATCGATACGACTCTCCCTTCGCCTTCCTGATCGGCCCCTGCCGCGCAAATGGCCCTAGGGTATGTATGTATGTATGTATGTATGTATGTATATGTATATGTATATGTATATGTATATGTATATGTATATATATATACACTCCTTGAAGGGGTCTACAAGGGATTTAGGGGATGAGTCGCGATGGAGTTGTACCCTGTGATGTGATGGTACTGAAGCCGTATCAAGACCATACAAAGCAAGGGTGGATTATTTTAAAATCCCGACCCTAAACCCACGAAGGAGGGATCGCTGGGCAGAGTTTCCCTAACTTTTCGTGAGGTTTTTCAGAATTCGATGCAAGCCCTAAACCCTAAAACCTTGGACCACTAAACTCTTAAAGCCCTTATAAAGCCTAAAAGGGCCTAAAGCAAAACTAAACCCTAAACCCTAAAACCGCCAAAGAAAGCTACTCAGAAGCTTGCATCCTGCTCCCTGCAAGACCGGCAACCTATGCTTACAACCCTGAACAACACCGGACCCCCAATTCCCTGTCTCTAATAGGATAACATCGACTCAAAAATAGAATTGCCAATATTATTTCTATGCCCCACAACCTGTACCCTAAACCCTAAACCCTAAAGCAGGATGTAGTTTGTAGTATGAAACAGATGCGAGAGTGCATGAACGCAGTGTCCCCTAAACCACCGTTCATAGTCCATGGGCGCAAACGAGCAGCCAACACTAGATCCGCAATAGGACGATCCCACAAAGGGTGCACTCCGAAGTTCAGTTTACCTACCTTTTACTGTTGATGATATAATAAATCCTGCATTACCTCAAGGAGCCTAAGCTATGGGAATTAAGGTATATTCCCTATTATGGGTGATGCAGGATTTTTATTATCCACCGTAGTATGGCCTAAAGCCCCTCAATGATTACTTTTCCTGCCCTAGAGCTAGAGTTAGTGAGTATTGCTCCTCTACTGGATGGCGAGTTAGACTCTAGGCTAATGATAATGGCTAGGCCTTAATGCAGCATGAAATCAAGGGCCTGAACAATAAGTAATACTATCCTCAGGCTCCCAACATAGTTGTGGTACTACAGTAGACTCCGAGCCATACTCGAACCAATAGGACCCATATTATATTGAACAATACTTCACCCTTATCCCCTCGTAAAAACCTCCTAAAACACACCCCTTTCAAACACATTATCAGTCCTATGGAGCCCTTACGAAACCCAAACGAAACTTACCCCTAAACCCTAAAACCCTAAACCAAACCCGAATCAAACTAGTTGTCCTTGGGAGATCCAAATGGAATTGCTGCTTGGCCATGGCCCCAGCCGGTCCCCGGTCGGTCTTGGTCATGCACCTGTTTTAAGGGGTTTGGGGTTTATGGTTTAGGGGTTTAAGTTTTAAGGCTTAGGGCTCAGGGATGCTTAGGGTTTAGAGGTTCCTTCAGGATTTAGGGTTCAGCTCGTACGTTTCCTGAAGAGATCCTTTTCACAGCTTCCTCAACGGTGAGGGCTGCTCCGAAGAGTTGCTTAAAGGGTTCGTTTGACGGTTTCTTCAGTGAGTTTGTTGAATCTTCCTGTAAAGAGTTCCTTATTTCAGGGTTCCTCACTACCAAGTTCCTTGAACGGTTCCTGTAACGGCTTTCTTAAACGGGATGAATTGACGGGAGCTTTCGGATGCGGTTGTGTCTTGGGGCCATCGGGTTTTAGGAAAATCATGAATTGTAATCAGGAGTTAGGGCTTGGGGTCAACTGTAGGGCTTGTGCTACAAGGGCTTTTTACATTGTTGTTGAACTGCTGGGGCTGGCAGTTTGTCGGGCAGGTTTTGAGGAATCGAACTCGGGCAGGATGCAAGGGCTGCGGGGTCTAGGGGGCTGTGAGGTTTAGTGTCTACGCGGTTCGAACCGGTGTCGTGCTATACTGGAAGCGATGATGCGCATGTTCGACGGAAAGGCGAACATGCTTCGGCATTTGGAGACATAATCAGCCGCCTTCTGCTCAGAGAGAACGAAGACTCAACATGTACCATGTTAATTTGTGATAGGTTAGTACATAATCCGCTTTATCTTTATCTATTGCTATCTCGATTTTGTTATATATGCGGACTGCAGCAAATTGCGATAATCAGCACCTGCCGTTTACTCCCATGCGCCCGAAATGCTCGACACTTGAAGTGGCCAACCTTCATCTTTCATGATGCCCCCTAGACCCTAAACCCTAAACCCTTACAGAGGCTTTTGTAGAAACATTCTGGGAACTGAACTCGCAAACTTAGTGCAGGACTCTTGGAATGTCAGAGTTGCAAACGTGGCTTAGGTGGCAGCTTCCACTCTCAGCACTCTATGCCCTACGGTTGATGATATGAATCCTGCATTACCCATAATAAGGAATATACCATAATTCCCATGGTTTAGGGTCCTTAAGGTAATGCAGGATTTATATCATCAACCGCAGCCCCCCACCCCTCCTGGTCAAACCCGAACTCTGAGAGTATAGCAGTTTTCCTCAATACACAATCTTGACGTAAGGTACGTAGCCTAAAACCCTAAACCCTATGTAAACCCCTAAACCCTAAACCCTAACCCCTAAACCCCTAAAACACAAAACCAAAGAACCCTAAACCCCAAACTCTAGACTCTAGACCAAAGCCTGAACCACGCAGTGTTGGGGACCAGGCATCGTCATCCTCGACCGCTTCTCGCGCGTGGCTTTGCCGAAGGTGCAGTTGGCCGAGGTTTTGGATGTCGAATTGACCTGGGGATTTGAACCCTAAACCCTAAATTAAAGGAAACAAAAGGTGGGGAGTTTAGGGGTTTAGAGGTTTAGGGTTTCGGGGTTTAGGGTTTAGGGGTTTAGGGTTTAGTTAACGGAAACTACAGGTGGGGAGTTTAGGGTACATAGGGCTTCTATAAGGCTTCTATAAAGTATACAGACCTTCTATAAGGCTCCTATAACGGTAACTACCTACCTGAAAATGTCCTAAACCCTAAACCGTTTTGGGGCTTTAGAAGTTTTACCATAATAAGTTCCCACGGATTTCGCCGGCTTTCGAATGAAAGTTGGGGACTTCGGGAGCTTCAGGTCGAGAGTTTGGGGCGTAGAGGGAGACAGCCACGGCTTGAGCTTGCAGGAGTCCTTCTGCTGCGGCAACAGTGCCCATAAAACCCTAAACCGTAAACCAGCAACCCTAAACCCTAAACCAGCTATCAACAAGTAGCGCCAGCTTTTTGCAAAACTGGATTGGGAACTCAATGCTCTGATTCGGAGATGTCAGTGGCTTGGAAGCGTTGACTTGGCACCGTCAGCATCAGAAGAAAGCAACGGATTGGGGACCCTGGTGCTTTCAAGATTCAACGTGGCTTGAGAGGGTCGGGCTTCTTTGTTTTCGGTTCGGAGGTACAGGTAAACGCCAGATGAACCCCGAACCTCCAAAGTAAGCCTCTAATACTCTAAAGCTTAAGTCCCAAACCAAGCAACCCTAGCAACCCTAAAACCCCTAAACCCCTAAACCCTAAATCCCTAAACCGTTCAGTTCAATGCTCGCAGCTTGGCTTGGGGGCTAGAGCTACAAGCTTTAAGGTTGGGGTCCATGGACCCAGAGACTCCAATATCCCGTAATCAAGGAATATACCTTAAATTATAGTGGGATCCCTAATACGATTTAATGTAGATTCCTTAATTAAGGGAGATTGGAGTCTCTGGGGACCAGGGTTTGCGGCTTGGATTGAAGATGTCGGGATCAGGGATGAGGTGGCAGGGGTGACCGAAACTGCGGAGTCAAGACTTTGCAGCTCGGCTCATCCACCCTCGGCTGGCCGCAGAACAGCAAAGTCTCAACCCGGATATACCCCAGCGGACTCCAATATCCCTTAGTTAAGGAATATACCTTAAATCGCATAAGGGATCCTACTATAACTCAAAGTATATCCCTGAATTAAGGCATATTAGAGTCTCTCGGTATAGCAACGCGTCGGAGGATGGGGCCTGCCGGCCAAGGCAGCTGTACTGAGGCGCCGTGTCCAGCATCGGGCCTCCCGGAAGCAAAGCGCCAACCCCTGGTTTTGGGTTTTAGGGTTTAGGGTTTAGGGCCTGATTGGCAAGCTTCCGGCCTCTGAGAACCAGCAGTTATTGCTTGGGACGATGTGCTTATCCGAATCGCTATCACTCTTGGACTACGCTGCAGAATACAGACATCCCTGCATCCTTTCAACGAGCAGCGACATCTGAAACCAGAATTCGCAACCCCGTGATGCTAGTCTCAGGCCGAATGCCCAAGATATTCCATTGGCAAGCCAAAATCCTGGTCTGCAGCTTGCTCCAGCACAGCTCGAAACTCTCTATAGTCACCAGACATGGTGATACTAAGCCTCCCACATCTGAAAAATGCAAGCTGATTTGAAGGAAACTGCCTGTTTGGAGTTTAGGGTATATAGGGCTTCTATACGGCTTCTATAAGGTATATAGACCTTCTATAAGGCTCTTATAACAGTAACTACCCACCTGAAAATGTCCTAGACTGATGCCCCGAAGTCCTGGGACACTCAACCCTTGTAGCCGAGCCCTTTGCTGCTGCTAAGGGCAGACCTTGACTGAAGGACCCTACGTAACTCCAAAATCCTAACTTAACTTAACCCCTTAAACCCTGGACCTGAAACCCTAAACCTTAAGCCCTACCCATAGGCCCCTAAGTAGTTCCTTTTTGGGATTACCTTATAGGATTCTAAATATAAAGAACTACTTAGGAGCCTTTGGGTAGAAGCCCTCAGTCCGAATCCATGACGCCTTCGTCGTTCTTGGAGGGCATGGTGGAGCCACCCAGGGACCACGAGGGAGAGGAGCGCCGGGCCTGTCCGGGTCTTTTGATGCTTTCTTTGAGGTTTAAAGCTTTTTGTCTTGTTGGGGTGTGGTGTTTTTTGGAGCTTTTCGGGATTTAAGGTTTAAAGATGTTTTCGGGTTTGGGCTGTCGGTCGTATCATGCGTCTTCCGAACACACTGCTGGCTCGCTCGCTCACTACCGGATTTATAGATTTACAGGGATTTTCGGATTATTGATGGGGCTTTCGGCATTCTGTGCTTTGCAGTTTCGGAGCATAAAGGGAAGCTCAGGGCATCGGGTTTTTCGGGTTTTACATAGGGGCTTGGTTTTACCTTATGGCTTCAGGGCTTCAGGGTTTAGGGCGTAACAGGGGTCCTGGGTTCCACAACTTACAACAGGCCTTCGTCACAGCACAAACCGTGCCCAAAGCCATCATAGCAGCAGACAAGAGATCCTATATCAGTCATTGCAGCAAGAACGGGAACACACATAATTAGACAAACAAACAACGACAGTGTGTAATACGACTAATGTGAGAATCATAGCAATGCCGGGATTACAGACTTGTACTGCGAGCATACAGGATGAACAATTGCCAATGACAAAGACCCGACAACGGACACCTGGTAACCTAATTTGAACCAGAACGTACACCCCCCCCCAAGCCAATAAATCATAAGCTCTGTAACTAGCCCCTTAGACCGCACCATAAACAATCAATGCAAACCGCCTCCGACCCACATCCTCCCGTCTCCGAAAACCTGAAAACTTAACTAAACAAGCGTAAGAATTCTGCAGCACCCCTGCCAAAGCCTGCAAAACTTCTTGCTACCATAGTACACTAGAGCACCCTCTATTACCCTATCTATCCTATCTACCTACCTATCGATCGATCTATCCATCCATCCATCCGTCCGCCCGTCTATCTTTCTAGAGTTCTATACATATCTATATATACATATATATGTATATATATATATATGTATATATATATATGTATACACATACATATATACTTAATATATACATTCATATAGAGAGAGAGACAGATATATATATATATATATAGGTATAGATATGGATATAGATAGATAGATAGATAGATAGATAAATAGATCGATAGACAGATAGATACATACCCTTCCCCGGCCGAGAGCGGCTGTCGTCCGATCCCGGCCGGCTGCCGGTGAGACGCTGGCCCGACGCTCCTGGGATTCCGCTTTCTGTAGGTTTTCATGGGGCTTTGTGTGGTATTACGGACTGGTTCTGGACGAGTTCTGAAGCTCTTCATGTTTTTTTTTATGTTTCTGTATTAAGGGCGTGTAACAATCATCTATACTTTTGGGGCCTCGTTTTCTCAAGTCTTTACCTAGTTTCGATACGGGCATTAAGGTCTCTTACAATGTTCTAGGGTTTTGTGTAGGGCGTAGGGCTAAGCTTTTTTTGGGGGTTTGCAGGCTCGGGGTGTAGCGGTTACGGATCTGCATAAGGTTTAAGCTTCCATTTTTGCTTGGGCTCTCTCACATGCTTGCCAATAGAGCTTTTTATTGGATTCTGCGGACTTTGGCAGATGCTTCCGCTTTCGGGATTATCTTCAAAAGTATCCGGCTCTAAGGACAGAGGGCACCAACCTGGCTAGGTTCGATTGAGCTCCGGAGACTCAAAACCCGGGAGGCCCTACTTGAAGTATGGGGTTTCCTGCAGTGTGATAGGCCTTCTTCTAAGTCAGGCAGCCAAACCCAAAACCACTTCTCACCCCAACGAAGGCAGGTTATAGTCCTTATGTGGGGTTCTCAATAATTAGATTCGGAAGGAAGAACAAGGTTTTGGAGTACGTTACAGCATAATTGTTATAAACAGAGCACCCGAAGTAGTACTGTTAGACCTGTTAAACCCCAAATCCTTAAGCCCTAAAGCCCTAACTCAAACCCTAAAACACTCCAACCCTAAACTCCTAAACCCTAGCTCAAACCCTAAAACACCAACCCTAAAGCCAAACTAAAACCCTAAAGCTCTCCCCAAAGCCCTAACTCAAACCCTAAAGCCCTTAGCCCTAAAGCCCTAACTCAAACCCTAAAAACACCAACCCTAAACCCGATCTCAAACACTAAAACACCAAGCCTAAACCCCAAACCACAAACCCCCTAACTCAAACCCTAAAACACCAACCCTAAACCCTAAATCAAACCCTAAACCCTAACTCAAACCCTAAAGCCCTAAACCCAAAGCCCTATACCCTAAACCCAAAGCCCTAAACCCTAAGCCCTAAAACCCTAAAGCCCTAATGCACTCTAACACCAACCCTAAGCCCCAAACCCTAAAGCCCTAAAGCCCTAAACCCTAAAACACCAACCCTAAAGCCCCCAGCTCCGGAGCCCTAAACCACAAACCCCTAAACCCCTAAGCCGTAAACCCAAAAGCCCTAAACCCTAAGCCCTAAACCCTAAGCCCTAAAGCCTAACTCAAACCCTAAAGCCCTAAACCCCTAAGCCCTAAAGCCCCAAACCCCAAAACACCAAAGCCCTAAAGCCCTCAGCTCCGGAGCCTGGGAGTTCCCGTCACCGGCAGCATCAAACGCGGCGGCGTCTTGGTGAAGGGCATCCGCTCCTGCATAGGGCTTTAGGGTTTAGGGTCTTAGGGTTTAAGAGTTTAGGGCTTAGGGTCTTAGGGTCTTAGGTTTTAAGAGTTTAGGGTTTATGGTGAAGGGCATCCGCTCCTGCAAGCGACGGAGGTTTCTGAAGGTTTTAGGGTCTTAGGGTTCTGGAGCTTTGGGGCTTTCTGGCTTTAGGGTCTTATGGCTTTGGGGCTTTAGGGTTTGGGGTCTTAGGGTTTAGGATTTAGGGTCTTAGGGTTTTAGGATTTAGGGTCTTGGGGCTTTAGGCTTTTAGGGTTTAGGGTCTGAGGGCTTTGGAGCTTTGGGGCTGTGCGGTTTAGGTCTTTGGAGCTTTGGGGGTTTTATGGTCTAGGGTTTCATGGTCTAGGGTTTCATGGTCTAGGGTTTTAGGGTCTTGGGTTTTAGGGCTTTAGGGTCTTAGGATCTTTTGGAAGCTTTAGGGCGTTGCGGCTGAGGGTCTAGAGCTTCCATGTTAAATGGGATTTATGGCTTCTGGGCGGGGTTATTTATGCGTATTCGGAAGGTCAGGCGACTGCGAACAAGCAGGACACCTTAGAGCCAAACTGTCTCTCTCTCGCTGGCTCTCTGTCTCCCCCGCATTCTCTCTCTGTACAACTACATTTGAAGCCCACTTCTAAGCAGAGTCTGACAGAGTTTCGGCTTACTGATGATCTTGCGGCCTTGCCCAACACCTACATCCTAAGTCCTACACCCAAAACTGCACATCGTTCAACCCTACGCCAACCTATAATGGGACTCACCCCCAAACTCCAGCAATCCGGGCCCCTGACCTACACCATGAGCCACGCTCACCAATCTCCAGCTCGCAAGTCACCTTCCACCCCGAAGCCTTAGCTCCAAAATTCCTCAGCCCTGAGCCCAAAAACCGCGAATTTCGGAGGTTCGACACTCCTATACAACCCTAAACACCGAACAAGTCCAGCTCTGAATTCCTAAACACTTCGAGACCCTAAACCCCTAAATTCATACTTTAACTCCCATATAAAATTCCCAAATCCTTACACAAATCCCTGAGATACCATTAAACCCTAAAGCAACGCATCGACGAAAAAGAGCCTGTTCTTTACACCAGGGTCCCTTTTAAGTTCCTTTTTAGAAGGGTGCCATACTATATTTGGAACCCTAAACCCTAAACCCCAAACCCCTAAAATCCTAAACCCTAAACACCCTGAACCCTAAAACCCTAAACCCCAAAACCCTAAAATCCTAAACCCAAAACCCCCAAACCCTAAACGTGATTCTCGTCTGCCGTCCTCAACGGGACCGAAGCTGAACCTCGAGGCTGCTTGGAGCTCTGCGTGCTCTTGCCGGGATAAAAAAAAGGGTTCAGGGTTTATAGGGTTTTAGGGTTTAGGGCTTGGGGCTTGGGATTTTAGGGTTTAGGGTTGGCGTTCCGGAGCCAGGTCCTGGCACAGACTTTGTCTTTTTATGAAGTTGAGTGTTTCTCCTCTACCATCTCTTGATTTTTATGCTCTAAAATGTGTCTCATCTACCATTTTTGATTTTGTGCTCTAAATGTTTCTCCTCTACCATTTTCGAGGCTTTCAACATCTGGAAGTTCTTGCTGCCAGATTCTTTCGAGGATGTAGGCCAGAGCCAGGTCCAGGCCCGAAAATGTTTATGTGCTTGTTAATGTGATTTCTCCTCTACCAAGTGGTTTGAAACTTGAAACACAACATCTTAGGGATTTAAATGTTTTGAGTCTCAATATCAAAGGGGTGGGGGGGGGCATTGGCCGATTTGGGCTTTTTCGGCAGGTCCAGGCCTGGAACTTGATTCTTCAAGGCTTGGTATATCTCTCCACTACTGAGGGTGTAAAATGACACTAAACTGACTAAACTAGAACAACCAACTCCGGAATTTAACATGTTAATGTGTGAAATATGTTTTGAATGTTTTCAATATGCAATGTGTCTCGGTGATAGCTACATACTAACATCGGCCCCAGCAGACTTTGCGCTTAGGGGTTAAACTCGCCGGCTCCCTGCCGAATAAGACATTATCAATCGTCTTACCCCGCCCACACCCATTTAAATAGTCTCATGTAGTATGAGCATTACCAAGATCCGCCCATCACTTGTCCGACAACTATGCAACCAACCAAATCTAAAGCAATTGTTGGCCCAGGTGCTTCGGCTGCTGGCGGTATACTGGCTTATCTTGCGGAGTGTACTCTGCGGCTCCTGACGGCAAGGCATGGCAACTGCCGATAGAGGGGGTCGCTTGCCCTCAGACACAAGCTGGGTAAATGGTTTAGGGTCTAGTGGGTGTAGGGCACCGCAGGGAAACATAAGCTATGTACTCCATAGAACTGCTACTATAAATTACGGTATTCTTACAACGAAACGATAATCATCTGTTAGTACGAATACCAAACCCGACATCCACAGTCAGGACGACATCTCCGCGGCGCACAACTAGGCTAGACCCGGAACCTTTTCGAATCAATTCGCAGGGTGGTATGGTTTCAGGGCTTCGTACTCGAAGTTGGACGGATTTTGCCAAGGAGCTTGGGCTGCAAGTTTACACTCCTGGTTTAGTAGAGCCGTTCGGAGGCAGGGTTTGGGGTATGGGAGGCTGAGGATTTCCGTTACTATAGATTCTATACAACGTTCCATGCGAGATCTCGCTGCCTGCTAGGTTGTAAGACATTGTTTGCTGTCCTTAACCATGAGAGCAGTGACGCAGATAAGCCGTTGTAAGCCAATTACCAGTTGTAAGAGTACATCGAGATAGCAAGATCAAGGACCCCCTTACTGATCCGGAGCGATGTGGGACTTGAGGATGCGCCTCTTGCGTAGCAACCCGTTTTATTACAAGCACATCCCACAGCCCAACGTTCCTGCCAAACCAAAGGAACCAACAGATCTTGCCCCTGACCCCAGGAATACTTTTCCTGAGGATTCCAGATAATAAGAAAATGTAGCACCAAAAGCCTATAGGTACATTACAAGCCTAAACCGTAAACCCTAAACACGGCCTAAGTATCAATCGTCAACCCAAAGCCCTGATCGAAATCCGTAACCTCTAACCGATATTCCGGCCGAAACCCCAACCCAAACCTCGAACTGCCAAGCCCCTGCAACCTATAGTAAATCCCACAAAAGTTGGAAACCGGGTTGAGGAGAAACAGTGCTGGGATTCCTTATGCATGACTCTTAAGGATTGAGGCTATGGGGCTTCCACCTTTTGGGCTTCTTTAAATCCCAAGCATAAGAAAGGTCCTGGTGACTCCATTCCCAGCATAAGATTCCTGAGACAGCTTCAGGCTTAAGGAGTTGGGGATTTCGGGTGCGGGGTCAAACAAAACGGTGAAATGGCTAGGGCTCTTGTATGTTATATAGGGCTCTTGTATGTTATATAGAAGCTTGAACAACTATTGATACTATTACATAGGGTGCCTTGTTAGAATGGCAGTACAAGAACCCCAAAACATTCGGGTAGCTCTCTACATTAAGGTCCCTTTTATGTCCCCATTATTGGTACGGCACCCTTACAAAAGGACCCCCCAAAGGGACCCTACTTTGTAGACGTACCCGTTTTTATGCCCATTCTGCCGGCCCATCTCCCTAAACCCTAAACCCTTAAATTCCTAGACCCTAAACCCTAAACCCTAAACCCTTAATTCCTATACCCTAAAACCCTGAACCCTTAATTCCTAAACCCTTGAATTCCTAAACCCTAAATCCTAATTCCTTAATTTAATTCCTAAACCCTAAAACCCTATAAACCCAGGCTTTGCAGGGCTTTGCTCTAGGATTCACAGCCGCCTCCGGGGCCCGGAGGATACGCATAGGCTCCTAGGTAGTTCCTTTTTGGGGATTACCTTATAGGGTTTAGGGGTTTTAGGGTTTAGGGATCTAGGGATTTAGGGTTTAGGCTCCTAGGTAGTTCCTTTTTGGGATTACCTTTTAGGGTTTAGGGATTGGGGTTTTAGGGCTTAGGCTCCTAAGTAGTTCCTTTTTGGGATTACCTTATAGGATTCTAAATATGAACCATCAAAAGGAACTACTTAGGAGCCTATGGGGAGGCCAAACTCCTTTAAGGGTTTAGGGGTTTGGGGTTTTGGGGCTGTAGGGGTTTAGGGGTTTAGGGTTTTAGGGGTTTAGGGGTTTGAGGGGTTAGGGGTTAAAGGGTTTAGGGGTTTAGGGGTTTAGGGTTAGGGCTTATCCAGGGCCCCGAGACCCTGAACCCACCCAAACCCCTAGACAAGTTCATCTGGGATGTCAGCGGCTTTGGCCTGAATCCCTAAACCCTAAACCCCTAAACCCCTAAACCCTAAAACCCTAAAGCCCTAAACCCCTAAACCCTTAACACTACCCCTATGTGCGACCGGGAGGCGGGTTTGTCACCAAGACCTCTGCATTCTTGTAGACTGCGCGAGACTCCGTTCCTGTCATGGCGGAGCTTACAGGGTAGGTTTGGTTTAGGGTTTAGGGTTTGGGCCCCCCTGGCGAAGGCTTTGGGCTCAAAATGCTCCGGAAAAGATGTTCCCAGCCTGAAACCGGAGGCTAGTATGGTTGTAACCTTTCTTCGTAAAGTAGGTTTCAGCGTGTCGCAGGTTAAGTGTACAGGACCGACAATACACCAACTATGGATGCTCTACTACACTCATTACCCCTCCTACTACAATACACTAATAAACAACCCTAACACCAAAACCCGTCAAACTCCAAACAACCCAAACCCCAAAGCCCCATACCCTAAAACCCTGAACGTCCTGATTTCTAAACAACAGGGCCACACCAAACCCTAAACTCACAACCCCGACCAAACCCTGAATCCTACAGCACTTACATTTTGCAACCTAACCCCTATGGGGATATAGCATGGTATAACTATATGGGGACCCTCGGAAGCATCTAACACCACTCTTGTCCGACCCCACTCCGACCCCTATATCGGCCTGCTTTGTGCAGCTTAGGCCCAGGCTTTAGAGTTCATGGCTGCGCGGAATTATGCTATCGGATTCCTCCAGTCGGCGTGCATGGATTAGGTCGTGGCACCCGACGGGAAGTGAGTTCGTCTGAATTCATCCACCATGAATTCATCCGCCACAGTAGCGTGCTCGGGTCGTCTTTTCGCCAGTTTCGTCCCGAAATCGTGCTAGCGCCACAGTGTGGATACTTTCAGGTGCAACGCTTGTTTTCGCTTCCCCAGGTTGTGCTACCCCGCCACGGTCCGGTGCTTTTCTGCATCGCGAAATCGCGCTGACGCTTCTCCACCGTGCGTGTCCTGGGAGCCAACCTTGCTCATTCTGGACTATGTTTTCTGTTCGGGGCGCACGCTGGCATAGGCTTGAGTTGGGGGGACTCATGCAAGGTGTTAAAGTGGTCCCCGCTTGGAAACTCCTGTCAGCTGGGGCCGCCACCAAAGCGGACGAAAGAGGGGCCACCAAACTTCACCTGCTGCAGCGTTTCCGGACTATCAAGTTTCTATGGTCCCTTTATGGTTATCGCAACCTTAAACCCTAAACTCTAACATCTCCCAAACTTTCGGCCCTGCTGTTAAGATTCCCTGCAGCCCCCCGGGCTGATGGCGGCATTTAAGAACCCCAGGGCACCGAGGGCCGAAAGACGGAGGAGTCATAAACGTAATAGAGACGATGCTGGAAAAGAAAAACCCAGGAATGCTTCGAGGCCTTGAAGCTCAGCTCGACGCGAGAGCTAAAGGTTAACCTTTTGGGACTATATATATATATATGGAGTATATTAATATGCCAGCAAATGTGACCGTTACTTACTCTACTAGGATTTGTTGGGGTTGAGGAATAAGTAATGGTCTTAGCCGTGGGCTTAGCGAGGTAAAGACTGAACGGGGCCTGCAGGTGCCACGTTTTGAATATCGCAAATTTCAGCTTAGGCTTGCGGCGCTTAAGCTCCCGAACCGAAATCGTAAAGCCTGAAATGCTCAGCAACCCAAGAACCCAGACTCTTTATCCCCAACCCCAAACCGCCGAAACCCCTGCAGGGTGGCCTTTTGGCTATCCACCACGGCGCAGGTCAGATCGACGGAGCTGTCGGGATACCTAGTCGGTCAGAGGGTCGATGGAGAGGAACCTTTATAGTCATGCTATGGGATCTTGAAAATGGGAATACGGCGCGTTTATGGAGCTTTCGAAGGTTTTCGTATCGGGGCCTCAGAGATGGGAACGGGGCTTCGAGTGTGCAAGGCTCTGAGTGTCGAGGCACCGGGTTCAGCTCCTGGGATCAGGGCATGGGCTGTCGGGGTCTCACAGCAAGCCGCTCTACGAAGAGTGGAAGTGACCCCACTGTTGGGTAGGTCCCCATCTCTGGGGTTGCTCTAATGACTCTAATGCTAGGCTCAGATTTGCAAGCAGGGATGTGCGCACGTCTGTCTGTGTGTGTGCGGGCGTCTGCCATTGCAGCGGCATCCCTTGACCCACTCCCACCTGACAATGCATCAAGCAGCCCGAGTCTGAAAAGCTCCGGCTGGTTTTCTTCCGCAATCTTCTGCGTGTCTGTTGTGTGCCGCCACAGTTCAACAAAACTGCGGTGAACTTCCAACTACCTCGACTCAGTGTTTGCGTGGCCGACAAATGCTGGCCAGCTGTTCTGCACTGTTGATGTTGCACCCCTGCCCAGAATTCATTCCAGAGACGGTTGAGTCAAACTTCAGACTCGAGGTAAAAGGGTTTGGGCATACTCAAAGGATTTGGGCATACTGCGCCTTACTGGGATGGACAAGCAGGTTATAGCGATGGCTTCAAACTGCCTTAAACCACCGAACACAAAAAAATCTCACAAGCGCAGCACAACCTTATACCGTCTCTTGTCTCTCGGATGTCAACTAGTTCGATTAATTCGTCGAGTATCTACATCCCAAGCATTGCAAGGCCGAAACTTCAAAGCCCACGGTGCTTTTGCCCTGCACCACCCCAACACAGGAGCCTCAATAACAAGAACAGGTCCGGCTTCGGGTGGTATATTATGGTATATTTTTTTATATTATATGTTTTATTATTATAGTATATTATAGTATATTATAGTATATTATAGTATATTATAGTATATCTATGACACTGCAGTCATCCTGTAGGGACTCCTTCTCCGCACGAATTCTCTTCACCAAGTCTCCCGACCCCGACATACGACCATAGTTCCCATAGTTTAGGGTCCTTAAGCTAATGAAATGATTTCTATCATCAACCGTAAGACCCTCCCCAAACTCGCAGCCATTAACCCCTGTCTTCTCGCTGAGGGCATGACTGAGCCCCACCAATGTGAGGGCGTTGTTCCTCCTAGTGCACTAGGGTTTAGGGGTTTAGGGTTTAGGGTTTAGGGTTATAAAGATCGAAGGCTCAAGTACCCAGCTTGGGACACACGACTTTAGGGCTTCAGGGTTTTGGGTTCAGTTTGGGAGTCCAGGGCATGAGGGGCTGCTTCCAACGACCTTTGGTCGACTGTCCAGGTCTGCGAAGAGACGAGCCACTATTTGCCATGGAAGCTTCGTATTGCTTGGTCCGCCTAAACCCTAAACCCTAAACCCTACACCCCTAAACCCTAAAACCCTAAACCCTAAGCCCTAAACTCCAAGTAAGCATGCTAAATTCCGTCCTGTGGAAAGGCATATCCGGGGCCATGTCCGACAGAGGTCGGTACATCGTAGATGGGCCCTGGGCGGCGGGTGTTTTCAAGCAGCTACCATTGCTTTTCGCATCTTTCTCAGGTTTTTGTGCATCACTCTGCTTAGCGCAATTCGGCATGAATGTGGTGATGCTGACGATGACGCTGGCTGGTATCGATCGTGATCAGCGGGATAGCAAGAATGACCGCCGTTTGTGATCGTGTCGGGCGTTGACCACCACTCACCTGCCATTGGCAGGTTACCAACTATCGGCACCCATACCTTTGAGATCGTGCTCTTCAGGATCCCCCAATTCGGATGTTCTTCTACATGTCGGAGAGAACTTACATCGGACTGCTCGTTTGACGGGGTCGCCGTTCTGCAGCACAGACAGTGGCACAGGCGATCATGACGGCGATGATGTCAATTTCGATGATGGCCATGACGAGAAGCAAGAGAAGGTGGAGGGGGGGGAGGAGGACACCTAGGCAAGCAGCAGCGATGCATGTGGTGCCAGATGAGACACAAGAGCGGGGACTTCTCTAAATCAGGGTTTCTCATCGGGGTGCTTGCTATAAGAGCGACTGACATACTACTCCCCGTCTAAAAAGAGACCCCAGTTTGGAGAACCCTCTTCCGGGTCATCGGCATCCTTTTAAGTATCAGCAGTTACAGACTGCAAACGGACCATCCGAAAGCCACGGCGGTTTCTAGAGGCCTAAACACAAAGCCCTGGTAATGCAGGGCCCTAATAGTTAAGAATGGGGTTTTGGGGCATAGTATACTATAGTTGTTATAAGGGTTCCCAGAATGGTAGTGCTAATTTTTTAGGCCGCTCTATTATCGGATTTGCGTGGCATGGACTGGGATCCACACCAGGTGAGACGAGGCCTGCTTTGGCGCGTGGAGTCAGCTTCGGCGACAGGAAGACCTCTACCCAAGCGGGTTGAAAGCTCAGGGCCATGCAATTAAATGGGGCTCAGGCGGCTTATGGGGGTTCAGGTCTTGCGTCTGCACGCTTGATATGGGGCTTTAGGGTCCGCGGAGAGGTGTGGGGTAGACTATGTGTTAAGGTTCTCTTCGCGTCTGTGCTTCCATCTGTCTGAAAATCACGATCGTGTAACGCGTCAGCCTTGGTGTCCACTCGCCGATGCGTGCCCTGAACATTTAGCATCATCCACATTAAGCCTAATCTTTAAGGGTGCCATGATTTCATAATTGATGCTGCTGGTATCTGCTGGTCAAACCACATGCACAGAATTCGCTGAATCAGGGGACCTTCTCTGACTTCGCATAGTCTGCAAACCCCAAGTCCCAACGCAGTAGCACTCAGTAGCAAATCCCCTCCTGGTCCCTGTACGTTCGTACTTTAATGCACCCCAAAAGCCTTGTTACTCCCGATGAATGGCCCTACAATACTCCTGTCTTCGGTCCTTCATCGATGCCACTTCCCGTGACGAGGTCCCGAAGGAGTAGGCGGGGCAGGTCTCCTCGTCGCGAGGGCAGGCAGAAAATCCAACCACAACACACTAGGGCCAGCTCAGCCTGAGGGTTCAGGGTTTAGGGCTTAAGGGTTTAAGGGTTATAGGGGTTTAGGGGTTTAGGGCTTAGGGTTTAGGGTTTTAGGGTTTAGGGTTTAAGGGTTGAGGGTCTAGGGGTTTAGGGTAAGCCCTAAGGCTGCACAACAAACGCCCCGAGGGCGTAGGGTCTACGGTTTAGGGCATTGCAGCAGGGCCTGTCTGGGATTTGACGTGCATTTCGTGAGGCTGATTCGTCTATCAGCACACCCCTGCATCTTGTCTGGTTTGATGGTGACCTGTGTATCGTCAAGCTTGGGCATGATGGCGGCCGCAACGACGACTTCAGCCCTTACTGCCAACGTTCCTTGCCGCTATGCTCTGAGCCATCTCTCTAGCGCCATGATTGTGTTTCAGGCCGAATGTGTTGTTGTCACCTGCAGTAGCGTGGATGCGGCAAGGCCACTGTGGAAGCCCTTCTTGGCTTCGGTATAACGTGCCTAGAGGCTCCTAAGTAGTTCTCCTCAGTAGTTCGTTTTTGTGGTCCATAATATTTAGGATCCTATAAGGTAAACCCAAAAAGGCTCGAAACCGAATCCACTTGCTTCTGGTAGGTGGTTGGCGCTGGATCAAACTAAATCCCCAAGACCTGTGGCCAAAACCTTGGGGACTCTAAGCCTTGGACATTACATTCAAACCCAACTCAAGCCTGAAACCCAAATCCCACACAACCGAAATAAACCCCCAAACCCGTAACGCTTAGCACCTTCTTGGAGTTCGTCTGCCGGCCGACTGAGGACACATCGAAGGAATCTGGCCTCACTCTGGGCAACTGTTGCCGCAACGATGTCTACGACACCGAAGAGAGCAATGATTGGCGGTAGCAGTAAAGTAGCAGTAGCAGTAGTCGTCGTCGTCGTCGTCGTAGTAGTAGTAGTAGTAGTAGTAGTAGTACATCGTACGTAGCAGCAGTAGTAGTCAGTAGGCAGTACATCACTGCCGAAATACTGCAGCAAAATCTGAACCCTGCACCGTGTTTGCTGTTTACAAAGAAACTTGGTACCTTACACCGGCAACCCAGAGCGCGGAAGAAACCGCCTTTCGTTCGAGAATTGAATTTGGGTCTATGTAGCCTGGTTTTGGGATTTAGGGTTCTGGATTAGGAACATTCTCCCACTTCGACATGCCAATCTCGAAGTCTTAGTAGATGCTCAGACAGGATACAGCGGGCCATGGAGGACGCTTACTAATTATGGAAGCTAAAAGATTAAGCTACTAGCTTGCTAAGGACCTGGGCAGACACGATCAAAGTTGCAAATGACAACCTGTTCAGTGATACGGTTCAAACCAAACGAGACCCCACCCACATCAGGATACAACAGCCTCGACATCCCTTCACGAACCCACCATCGCCCCTGTCGCATTGCATGAACTACCTGCGTAAGACTCTATGCAAGCCCCATAACTTAGCCCATAACTAATGCCCCCTGAAAACAGTGTAGTAACCGAATAAGCCAAACAGAGCCCTCTGCAAAAATCCTACTGAAGCCTACAAATCTTCTCGTCTCGGCTCGAAGCTCCAGGTGGGCCATTGCGGCGAAGTGCTCGAGCCTTTCCGGACACCCTAAACCCTAAATCCTGAACCCTAAACAAGCCNNCATATACATATATATATATAGGAGCCTCATTAATTTCGCCGGGATTTCCGGGCATGATTGTAAAACGACACCCCTGGAGAGTAGTTCGTATTGGCAAGTAGTAAGCTTCTACACTAGGTTATTCAGGGTGCAAGGTTCTTAAGACATGTTTCCGGGTTCGGGAGTAAATCTACTGGGTTGAGAGTCAGCACGGCTTATGTTGCGTCGGAGTTGATGAAATTTTGCTTTCCTTGCAGCTATTCGTGTTTGTTGTGGTGGTGTCTTGCTTTTTCGCTTGGTTGTCCAGCCCTGCGGCCCAAACCAGGTTGCACCTACATGTGCACAATTCCCGAAGTTCCCCAATTAACACCCCAAACCCAAAGTCCTGATGCATCGAACCTCAACTTCTTCGCCTTATCTGTCTTGTTCTACGGCCTGTCTGAGCTGACCAAATGTCAACTTGTAACCACTTTAGAAAAAGCCAACAGCTGTCAGCAATGATTTGCAAACACA
>CAJNJA010014741.1:0-12067 GCA_905231915.1 Symbiodinium necroappetens | reverse complement strand
CCGACATCATGAGCATCAGCAGCCCCAAATCGGTGTGATGGCCCACATCATGAGCATCAGCAGCCCTTCTTCTGGCCAACTCCTCCACCTGAATGCCGACATCATGAGCATCAGCAGCCCATCTTGTGGCCAAATGGGTGTGATTGCCTGAACTGAACGCCGACATCATGAGCATCAGCAGCCCCTCTGGTGGCCAAATCGGTGTGATTGCCCACATCATGAGCATCAGCAGCCCTTCTTGTGGCCAACTCCTCGAACTGAATGCCGACATCAAGAGCATCAGCAGCCCTTCTTGTTGCCAACTCCTCGACCTGAATGCCGACATCATGCGCATCAGCAGCCCATCTTGTGGCCAAATGCGTGTGATTGCCTGACCTGAACGCCGACATCATGAGCATCAGCAGAACCCTCTTGCGGCCAAATCGGGGCGATTGCCGGCATCATGGGCAGAACGCCGGCATACCAAACTCAGAAACCAGGTCAAAGGAATCTTGCCAGGGCTTCTGCCATCCTGAACCGTCAACCTTCGAATTTCAGGCCCCTCAACCCCCGAATCTCGGAACCACCTCCGTCCACATCCTTCTTGCGCTTCTTGCCGACCTTCTTGTGTGAAGATCCCGCTGCGGGCTCCTGCCCAAAGTTGCTTCTTACCCCAAAAAGCCGCAGAAACCAGAAGCCTTAAACCCTGAGGTCGAAACTCCAAAGATAATCTTCCTTTGTTCTAGGGGGTTTAGGGCTTATAGGGCCCTAGATCCTCGCAAAAAACGCCTAACTGCTGGACCCTTCGACCCCCGGCGTCGCTGATCCCAAAACCTTCGTCATCCTCAGAAACCCAGGGCCCCAGCTTGCCAACACTATTCCTAAGGGCTCCTGATGATGGCGTATCAAGGGTTTAGAGTTTAGGGTTTTATTAAGTCTCCCAAAAAAGCCAAGCTCTGACAACTTTACTCCCTAAACCCTGGGCCCAAACCTGCAAACTATAAAAGTCAGAGCCCGGAAAACCAGCATCCCTAAAATCGAAGTGCTTTTCTTCCAAGGTCCAAAACATCCTAAACTCTAGGTCCCAAATCCAAAGCCTCTTTTTTTGACCTCAAACTGAGGCCGAGGCATACCACGGGAAAGGACCCAAACCCAGCAATCCCAAACCTTTGTTTTGCAGCCTCGAAATTCTAAAATTCTGAAAAAAAAAACCCTAAACCCTAAACCCTACACCTCAAACCTTCTCTGTTATCAGGCGGGCCTGGCTGTTGCTGCGCTTGAAGCGCAGCTCCACGAAGAAGCCTCGAGCCCAGACTCTTGACGGCTCATGGGTCGGGTTTAGGGTTTCAGCACTCACTCTCGGGCAAAGCTTGGCGAGGTTCCTGGTACGACGAAGCACATTGGCCAGCAACAGCGCATGTAGCTGTTGAAGTATTAACACTCAGGGATCAACAGCTCTTGTGAGAGGACCCGCATGTTCAGGCTTTTGGGGTTTAGGGGTTTAGGGTTTAGGGTATAGGGTATGGTGTAGGGCTCAAGCTGCGGCAGTAGTAGTAGTAGCAGCAGCAGCAGCATTTACAGTCGTAGTTATAGCAGCAACAAAGAGAAGCATCATCGTAAAGGTCAGCATGGGGTGACAAGACAACCCAAACCCTAAACCCTAAACCCTGAACCCTAAGTCCCTGCTAAGTCTTAAGTCCCTGAAGCCTTAAACCCTAGACCCTGAACCCCAAACCCACAAGACAACCCAACCAAGCCACTCCCAGGAGTCATGAGGAGGCGCTGGAAGCCCACTGCCTCGATCGTCCTCCCAAGCAAAAAACAACACACGAAGAGTGCAAAGGGTTTAGGGTTTATAAGGTTTAGGGTTTTGGGGGTTTGGGGTTTAGGGTTTAGGGTTTATGGTTCTAGGATTTTAAGTTTTGAAAGTTTTGGGGGAGATCTGAAGCTGAAAGGGGACTGCCACCATGGCCATGCAGAGAGAAGGTTCATTAAGGAGTCCTTACGAAGGAAGCCTACTCTCGTAGATTCCTGCACGATGCTGGGGTCTCGCATGGCCACTGAGCTGCCTGCGGTCCTAGAGTTGCATGCTGAAGCCTCCAAACTAACAAGCCCAGACATGAATGCATTGAAAGTTCCTCCACCCTGAATACTGTGACTTGCAAGTACAGGGTTTTTGGGGAAGTCGTACGTGAATGAAAGCCGGCATCTCACCGTCACAGACTTAGAGATTGCTTGTAGCCGACATGGCTTGGAAGCTGAACTGCATTCTCCTTTCGCAGCCCCACTCCTGACGACAGCTTGCACATCGGCGAATCTGGACTCCACCTCCACAATGTGGCAGAGACCTGTCGTGCTAGGCGGCGTTTGAGATTACACGCAGGAGTGCTTGCATGGCGGACGTGACTTTCCAGCTTCAACTGTACGCACGACGGTTTAGGGTTTAGGGTTTAGGGGTTTAGCGTTTAGGGGTTTAGGGTTTAGGGGTTTAGCGTTTAGGGGTTTAAGGTTTAGGGTTTAGGATTTAGGGGTTTAGGGTTTATGTGTTTAGGGTTTAGGGATTAGGGAGCTGCAAACAAACAAACTGTGCACCCAGCGAGCACGATGGCAAGCTTGCCTGGGACCTGGAAACACACCCACGTTTATCCAGCAAACAAACTGCCCAGCACAAACTTGCGAGCATTCCCGAATGCCTAGACAAAACTAAAAGAATCTGAAACCAAAACTAAACAATTGAAAGCTCCAAATCCACAAAAACCCAACGCCCAAAATTCGGTACCTAAACCTCACCTCATCCCAGAAACCCGGCACCCAGTCTCGAAATCCGAGGCCGAAGACCTCCCGGCTTCAAACAGCGGTGTGCCTGCCGACGCAAAAATTAAGCTTTTCGAGTTCTGTCTGTAAAACAGAGGGTGTAGAGCTTTTTTTGCCTCCCGCCTGGCTAGGACGAGGCTACGATGGTTTAGGGCTCAGCGAGTTAAGGGTTTAGGGCTTGGATTCAGGATTCAAGGCGCTGCAAGTGGCTCCCTTGCTGCTACTGCTACAGCTCCTACTACCACGACTACTCCTGAGGCTACTGCTGCTACTGCTGCTACCACCACCGCCGCCAATGCAACAACCACACCCACCACCACCACGACGTGGAAAAAATACTAGACTGTAGGGATCTAGCACGCAGAGGACTGGAAATACGTTCTTCGGCTGGAATGCTACGGTTTATGGCTGAGGCAAAGCACAAAACATCGGAGAGCTCATTGACCGGGCTCATGGTCCCCCTCGACTGCATGGCCTCTTCCACGAACTTGATCCAATCTGTGCCCATCAGCGCCAGGCAAAACACGGCCACGTCCAGCGACGCGTTGGGCAGCGGCACGTGGGCAAGGTTGCAGGCTGTGACCCTGCCGCAGGCATTCAATCGATTCGAAGGATTTAGTTTAGCATGGCCTTAGCCAGTTGGCTCCGGAGCTGAACGAAACGGAATCTGTCGAACAACGCACAATTAAACGGCAGCACCTCTCGTTGATCTTGACGAGGTCGAAGGAATGAACCTCCCATCCGAAACGCAACTCGCTGTGCTGTCACAACCCAACCCTGGGTTGCACGCTGTAGTAGGGACCACTCCACCGGCTAGCTTTTCTATAGGAAGCATCCTCACCTCTTCGATGTTGTGTCACGCGCTGCGCTCTTGTGGTCCCAAAAATGTTTTGCTGGCAAGATAGACCCCAAAGGAACCCTGAGCCTCAAACCCTTCAAGCTTGTTAGTTCAGTCCTGAATCGTAAACCCAAAGCCCTACGCTGCAATTCAGGGGAGCCTCGAAAAAGGGCATGCCAAAGAGTCCCATACTTAAGAAAGTTAAGAAGCTGTGGAGGGAACTATAACCAGTTTTGCTGGGGTTTAAAAGGAGTTCAGAGACACTGGGGCGGGCCCCGCAAGAGGAGTTCCAGAGTCTGATGGCAGCCTTCCGCTTGCTCAGCTCCAGTGCGAGCCGCGCGTCGCCGCAGCCAAAGTCCTAGGAAACAAATCTTAAGAGGATGAGTTTCGGGTTTAAGGTTTAGGTGTTTGGGTCTTAGGGGCTGCGTCTGTGTAGACCGGAGGCTTGATTAAAACGCAGATGCTGTGGGCCTATTGTTCGTTACTTACTTGTAGGCTGCTAGCAACGGCGCCACGTATCGATCAGCATCGCATATCAGCCGGGAGGCGCCGATCACGGCCTCCTTGGGCACCTGCTTTGGAGCTCGAATTGGGTTTGCCTGCCCTGGGGAAAATGGCCGACAATTTAGCTAGCAGCTGAAACTAGCATATTCCAATAGTAACTATCGTAATCACATCGCAGCAATGCCCGTGATCGCCGCGTGCTCTGCATGCTGGCGGCCGGCTGTGCAACTCGTGGGAGTCACAGGATGTCACAGGCACTACCCATGCACACCACATGAACACGAGTCATGTAATGAGTAGTGCAAGGAAATGATTCTGATGGCAGCAACATCGCTGCAACGACAGAAGATACCTACTGCAGCACGAAGATCAGCAATAGCGGAACGACTGCTGATACATGCAGTAGTACTTGTCGTGGTCGGCGTCGTTGCGGCACAAGTGGAGGGAGTTTCGCTCTCGTGGTGCCCATCTAGATCAGCATGGATAGCATAGCAGCCGGAGCAAGTATGGCCTGACAATGTCTCGTACACATGTCACGAGAACAAACAGTGCATGCAATATCCTCATTCTAGAATCCCTCGCAAACAGGACTATTCACAGGCAGCTTCGAACACCTGGTAAAACGACAAGTGCGGGACAACCGCAGCCAACTTATGCAACCGAGGTGCGCAGCCCGCTTTGAGTCCCTTATGATTCTCCCCCAATCCTGACATCACGCGGCTGGCCTCCTTCCTCAGCCAGCCTTGACAGGCTTTTTTTTTGCGTGCGAGGCCCTTTTTTGAACCCAGACTCTGCCAATCAGCTGGCGTGCGAGGCCCTAAACCCTAAACCTCGCTTAGAGTTGCTTCTTGATCTTGTTTGATCTATCTGGGCGTTCGGGATGACGGTGCTCATGTAGAACCTACAGGGTACGTCATCGTGCACGACTTGCATTCTACTTACTGCGTCTAACTAAAGTAAACCCAACCATGGTTCAACACGGAACCCTCTAGCCGTATACACGTAGATTCTATACCCCTCCCCCCGTTCACCAGTAAGCTGGAAAACATTCCCCCCGCAACCCTGGACACTGCTCCATTGCGAGACTGCTCACATAAATCCATCCATCCATTCTTCCGTCCCATCCCTTTGCCCACCATCCATACATCATGCGTGCATCATCCATGCATGCACACATACACATATGCATCCATACAGAGATGCAGGCATACATACATGCAGACATGCACGAAGTACGCAAGTATGAATACTTACTTAGTTGCATACATGCATACATACACATACATACATACATACATACATACATACTTACTTACTTACTTACTTACTTACTTACATACATACATACATACACACATGCACATACGTACATACGTACATACGTGTGTACATACCTACATTCACATGTACATATGCAATGTGTGCATGTTGCCTAAACAAACCGTTGTATGTGTGTGTGTGGCTGTGTGTTATATATGTATATGTAGGCTGACTGTACATACATGTTGTATGTACATGCACGGCCGTCCAGGCAGAAATGCGACATAAGGAGCATCAGCGACCTGCCAGCAAGCATCAACAAAGCAGCGTACTGTGCAACAAAAACCTGTCAAAGCTTCCTCGACAACACTCCACGGCAGTTCCGGGAAACAATCTGAAGGTGAACCCCGAAGCTTCTAGTCTAAACCCCATAGATTTGTAAACCCGAAACGTCCTTGAATGCCCAAGAACCCCACACCCCTAAACCCACCCTTCAACCCTACACCCTTCTCTGCCCAGGCACTGATTACCCCGTCCAGCGGGTTTCGCGGCCACTTGGACGCTTGGGCCCGGAAGCCCTGCACTCAAAATGGCCATCATTTTTTCACTATAAATACTATAAGGAACCCCCAAAATAATATAGGTAACTATTAAATTATATTACGGCCCCTATATTTAGCGATTCTGGGGTTAAGGGGTTAGGGTTTCGAGTCCGCAACAACCGTTTAGGATTTTGGTCGAGGGCTTAGGACTTTGGGTTTAGGGTTTAGGGTACGGTTGGGGCTTGCCGGGCTGAAAAGCATGCGGTTTGCGAGTGCATGTGAGCATGTATGTACAGAAGTACTTAATGTATGTATGTGTTTATGTGTAGACAAGTTTTGCTAGCTGCTAGACGTACACTAAATAGAAGGGTGTATACCTTTGCGTCGAGGGAACACAAGAAAGGAAAGGGGTCTCAGGACGGTCTGACAAAGGAAGGCTGCCCTGCAACTAAACCATGAGGCTACACCTAAAAGTCCTAAAGCCGCTACCCCAAGCCCGAAAGAATCGAAACCCTAAACCCTAACCAAACTGTCAACCCTGAACTCTAGACTAAAACCGCTAACCCCCAAAGCCTAACACCACCAACTTCTTGAGACTCGGAGATTCATTCGAGATTTGGGTGATCGGTTGGAGAAACCTTGGGGGGCCTCGGATGGAATTTTGGAGGCTGGATTTAATTTTGGGTGGGGGGTTCGCTCTTGCGGCCTCTTGCCTCAAAGCGTTTGGCGTAGCTTAGAAGCCTTGAGGGATAGGGTTTAGGGTTCGTGTTGCTGTGGCAGAGTTTGGTAGGGTTTTTTTTGCCTCAGGGTTAGGCTGCTGCGGTAAGGCTCGGAGTTCTGAGGGCTTTCAGGGGTTGAAAACTAGAAAGCATCGAAGTTCACAGACTTTCCGGGCGTGTGTCTAGGACAATCCAAGACAATCCAATGCATGAGTTTCGGGTCGAAGGCTTCGCAAAGAGAGATGCGTAAAGGAACCCGGTCCAAGACCCACAACAACGCTAAAGCTTAAACCTTGACACAAACCAAGGAAAGCCCTCGCCGGTATAGGGTCAACTCTGTAAGCCTAGATGCATGAGATTGGCCTCTGCGGTTGAAAGTTCCCCCTCAACTGCGACTTGGGTCGTTCTCTAAATTCGGGCCCCTTTTTTGGTCCCCAATTTCGTACGGCACCCTTATAAAAAGGATCCCACAAAAGACCCTAGTTTAGAGAGCTACCCTACTTTGCGATTTCAAGACGTCCCGCCTCATGGTAGGCCTCGGCCAAAGATGGGTCATTCGTGAACATCTTCCTCAGCAGTTCCGGAGCTTCCAACACGGGACCCTAAACCCTAAACCGCATTGGTTTAGGCTTAAAGGGCTCTACAGTATAGGGTTTAAATTTAAATTCCATTCCAAACCCCAATGCAATCCCAAGCCCGAGCCTTGTGCCTAGCCTCTTTTCTTGAAGGCTTTGGGTTTAGGGTGTTGCCTGTGCCCGATAATAAACTGCGCCCTGGTCTGAGACCTTAGATCAGGAAGCCCCCTTGATATCTCATCTGGCCTAGACCCACTATCCCCCAATCATCTACCCAAAGCTGCTTAGGTTTTTTGGGGTTTTAGGGTTTTGACGGAGCCAGGAGGAAGGCCATCAATCCTAAACTCTACGCCTCCTCGCGACTGCTTTTGAATGAGGGACAGCGCTTCCTTGCCCGTCATGGTGTAGAGCGACTCGTTCAGCCAGCGGAACCTCAAGGAGAAGCCTACAGTAGGCCCCGAAGTCCCGAAGCCTATAGCATCCAAAAGTATACCCTAACAAATAGAGGGGTTTCCGAAAATAGGGGACCCCAATATAGCACCCTAAACAGTAGGATCCTTATTATATAAGGACCCCCAAATTAGGTACCCCTAATTTTCGGAAACCCCCATATAGCCTGGATCTTTTACGAGACCCTGGCTCGGGATTCCGACTTCGGACAGTTGAAGGGGGATTTGGATACACCGGTCTGAGCTGGCAACTTAAACGTAGGGTTATTGTGCCGGAGGTAACTTCGAGATAAACAATGATGGCGTGGGTCTCCTAAAGATACCAGCAGATAAAAAGATTGTGGCATAAACATGCGCAAATGGCAAACATGCCTACCTACCTACCTACCTACCTACCTACCTACTTACCTACCTACCTATGCATCCAGGCATGCCTGTACGGTTTTAAATACGTTCATGTTATATTTCAATTTACTGCTGATTTGTCGGCATTTCAAAACTTCAAAAAAGGCTTATTCGTTTACTTGACCATTAACATATCTGCCTTTCACCTATTTTTCTATGTACTATTTGGACATTCGCTAACCCAGTCTTCTGCTATTCATCTATGCGTGTTTTGTTTATTGTCCGACTGTCCAACAATTGAACTAGTTTTGCTTGCTGATCTCTCTCTCCCTCTGCCGTTGTACACATACCATTACATTTATGTATCCAGACAGAACATAGCCATGTGCACGTGTACATTTTCGTACCGTACAAGTACGTAGTACTCGCGTGATATGTATATGCACGTGTACATGCTTACATCCATGCATCCATACTTGCATATGTACATACATAGATACATACATACATACATACATACATACATACAGACAGACAGACAGACAGACAGACAGACAGACAGACATACAGACATATAGACATACAGACAGAGAGACAGACGGACAGACGGACCGACGGACAGACAGAAATTACATAATTACGTGCACACAGTCGAATCTACACATGCACTTGAGCACCATAGCACGAACGAGTGAATCACGGCGAAAAATCAAAACACCCCTCATTCGATCAACAACTGGAGCACCAAAAGATACCCAAAAAGTTGGCACCTAACAGCCACAGTAGCAGCACGACAATTAAACACGAAGTTCGCGTGTTTTACAAGATGTAGCTGCAGAAGCCGTTTCAGACGGAAACAATCTACGCCTCCAAACGAAATCACGATAACGTGTCTGAAGACTTGGGGTCAAGAAACAAGCAGGAAAGGCAGACACCGCTCAGTTTATCGCCCAAATGCTGAACTAAAAGCCGTAATAACCGTCTCAAAGCCTCCTGCACCAACCTCAAACGGAGCCGTTGCTGGCCCCAAGTAAGCCTGCACAAAACTAACCCAAAACAATTAACAGAGCCCTCCGAACCCTTTTTTGAACCCAGGCTCCTCATGTCAGCTACCACAACAGGTCCCCCTCAGTAGTACCTTCATAAACCCTAAACCCTATGAGCCCTAAATCCTCTGAATACGACACCCAAAGGGCCCCGGGCCTCGAGCCTTTGAGGCGATGGGCAGCGCCACCCAGTACGGAATTCGGCCGCTTCGGCGCGGCTTTGGGGCCTCTTTGCGACTCTAGAAAACTCGGAGAGGGCTCGGTTCCTTGAAACGGGATCTATAAGGGTCCCTTTTAAGAATCTGCAAGGTTTCGGGTTTAGGGTTTAGGACTCTGGGTTTTGAGGGGTGCCGAACTAACTGACTAGTTAAACATTGTAAAACCCTGTAATGCCTCAACAGAACCCTTCAGGGTGACGTTTACAAGTAGGAGCTTTGGCATCTGCATGGGGCCTGGAAAACCCCTGGTGTGTCTCGGGCTTCGGAGGTTGAGCCTCCTGTGCCTTTCCCGGTGCCCTCCTTCTGCAGGTTTGCTGCATAAGACCCGGGGGGGGGGGGTGATTCAGGGGTTTATGTTTTCGGTTGAACGACCTTTTTCCGTCTGTCGCTTAGATCCGGGAAGTGGCTGCCCTTGAGATATACCAATTTAAATATAAATGCAGACATAAATATAAATATATATATATATATCTCTCTCTCTCTCTCTCTCTTCTCGAACTTTGAACGACTCGTCGCCATTGTCATCATCTTCTTCTTAGTTCATCATCGGCATCATCTGCCACTTCGTCATGACGGCCACGGGACGTTTCCGTCCGGCTGAAGAGTACAGCCTCAGCATTGACTACACCCCGTCCAGAATTTATAGCGAGCGGAGCAACCACAAACCAGCAAGCCCTGTGAACCCTCAGTCCTCACAGCCCCGAATGCTGAAATAAACCCCCTACATAAACCCTAAAACCCTAAAGCCCTATGCCCTAAAACCCCAAACCCTAAAACCTTGTTTTTTGGAGGAGGAGCTGCAGTGCACATGCCCTCATGCCTGCCTCCCACCGAAGCTTCAGCCCTAGAACCCTGAACCCTAATCTCTGCCTGCATCTGCATCGCCCGGGATGCTCTTCTTTTGGAGGGAGCTCTTCGAGGCCGGCTCTTAGAGGGAGGCAGAGACGGTTTAGGGTTTAGCGTTTTAGGGTTTAGGGTTCAGGAGTTTAGGGTTTAGGGTTTTAGGAGTTTAAGGTTTAGGGGTTTAGGGGTTTTGGGGTTTAGGGTTTTAGGGTTTTAGGGTTCAGGGTTTAGAAGTTTGGGAGCTGGGGACCGGGGCTTCGGGATTCGGGCTGAAAGTAGATCCTTGATACACTGGGTTTAGGGTTTAGGATTTCAAAGGTTAGGGTTTAGGGGCGCGACGGGACTTCCATCGTAAGCCCAGTACGAGGTGGCCGTATCAATCATTCATGAGTCCAGACCAGAATTGTGTTCAATAGTGAGTGTTTAGCAACGGGCCTGGCTTGTTCGGTTCCCGGATCGGGGCTCAAGCGTCAGGGCTCTGAAACTCAGGGGATTTCGGGTTAATGGCAGGTCTAGGCCTTCTCCCCCGTAGGACCTGCCTTAGGCACGAGATTCAAAGACGGGACACCCACGACGAGCAATGTGCACAACCATCATTTGCAATAAATCAATAAATGTTGATGACGATGAACTGGCAGCAAGAATACCGATGGCAATAACAATGGCAACTGCGAAAGCCATTATTTTTTCCGGGTTGCCTTGCTTCTGCTGGGCTTTCAAGCGTTTTCGCGCCTGCACACCAGGACTCGATCGAGGGCAGCGGCAAGTGCTACCGCTACCGAAACGAAGATGACAACTACAGGTTGATGATGTTCCTGTCAGCTGCCTTCGCTTTCGACCGCTGCGCCTAAATCAACACACACGACATGTCGGCCAGTTGTCGGCTGCCGGAAAGCCAGAAGTCAAGCCAGAGGCCGTGCGGCGTCACTGTCCACAAACGGCCCCCACCCGCATCGAGCCCACAACATCCGATGCTCTAGGCTCGCACTTGATAGATGAAGACACCTCCGAAGGACAATCTGACAATCCTTACTCTGCAATCTGTCAAGCTACACCTCTTGGAGGCATGCAGAGCACAAGGTGTCTGTTGTGCTCGTCAACAAGCAAAACATTTAGAATCCAAGCTTTCCAAACCACCCCCCCAACTCCCTGAATCCCAAACTCCAGCCAGGTTCACCCGTCAAAGAAAAACTAGTAATAAGAATAAACAAACTCAACCGGTTCAGGTTCTCAAGTTCTGGATCGCGGCTGAAGTCTCAAGGTCTCCAGGGCTTAAACCCCTGGCACAATTGGCCGCGAACCCGAAACTAATAAATCAAGGCCCCTTAGTCCTATAAGACCACCCCAGGATACCAGGTTACCAACAACAAACCGACAAGTCCCTAGAAGGATCAACTCTGAACCCGAAACCCACACTATGCAGCATCACAGGGTATTGACTATCATGGTGAAGAAAAGTAGTATGAGCATGCGCGCTGGTATCGCTATTGTGACAGTTGTCACTGTCATGACTGTTACCATTTCTCTCATCGATCGATCTATCTATCTATCTAAATCTATTCATATAATAAAAAATAATAATAGTAGTAATAATAGTAATAGTAATAGTAATAGTAATAGTAATAGTAATAGTAATAGTAATAGTAATAGTAACAGTAATAGTCATAGTACTAGTAATCGTAATAGTAGCAGTAATAGCAATAGTAATAGTAATAGCAAGAGCAAAAGTAACAGCAACAGCAACAGTAATAGTAATAGTAATAGTAATAGCAACAGCAACAGAAATAGTAATAGTCATAATAATAAAAAATAAAAAAATAATTAGTAACAGAAATCATAATAGTGATAATGATAATAATAAGTACATATATTATACATATGTTATATATATATGTGTATATATATATACACATGAGCCCGATACCTTTAGGGTCT
>CAJNJA010014740.1:0-12068 GCA_905231915.1 Symbiodinium necroappetens | reverse complement strand
AAACCCTAAACCCTAATCCCTACTCCAGAGCCCCCCAGCCTCCGCCGACTCGCACGTAGCCCTCTGGGGCCGGATCGGGATCCGGGCACACATCGAGCTGGCAATCGGGCTCAGTGTACCTTTTCCGGGTTTTTCGGGGGGTTTCCTTTAAATGGTCTTATTTAGGGTTTCGGGAGGGGGGGATCTCAAGGGTTTTGGGGGGGTTTCCTTTAAAGGGCTTCTTAAAAGGGTTTCGGGAGGATTCACAGGGCTTAGAGTTGAGGGAGGATATCGGGTCTGGGGTTTTGGGTTTGGGGTTCCTTCCTTGGGATCCTTCTGGGTTCCTTTAAGGGTTCCTTTTCGGGGGCTCCTTTAACGGGTTCCGTGGAATGGGGGTTCCCTTCAAGGGGGCTCCTTGGGGAATTCCTTGAAAGCTCTGCTAAAGGCTTCCTTTAAGGCTTCCCCTTCAAGGGTTCCTTTATGGGGTTGCTGTGAGGGTTTAAGGGCTTCAAAAAATCTTCCAGAGGTTTCGGGTTTAGGGGTTTGGGGTTTAGGGGTTTAGGGTTACTAGAAGAGTTGTACAGGGGTTCGTTTATTGTACGCAGGAGTTTAAGGGGCTTGGGGTTCAGGCTCAGGGTTGCCCTTAAGCTACATTGGGGGTTTGGGGTTTAGGGTTTAGGGATGGTTGTTGGGGGCTGAGGGTGCTCCCTTTTCCACGAATGAAGGGCCTTGGGGTTGAGGGGATGTGGGTGTGTGCAGTTTACTTGAGGGCTCCAACTATTCAGCCTTCTGGGGACTTCGAAGAAACCCCTGGAAACGCAAAAAAAAAACTTAAGCGCCCTGCAACAGCGATCTGAAGCCCGGCCGAAGCATTAATAAGATTCCATGAAGGAAAATACCCTGAGCTTCTACATGATGCAGCCTTAACAAGGAACAGCAAAAAAACATAAAGGCGAACCCCTAAACCCTAGACCCTAAGCACTACCAAACCACAAAGAGCCCCCGCAGTAGTAAGCCCCAAACCCGCACAGTAACCCCAAACCCTGAAACCTAAATCCTCACTCCACGGAACCTGTAAGGGAACTCTTTTAAAGAGGGAACCTCAAAACCCCAAACTCTAAACCCCATTTGCACCCCACCCCTGAAGGCAAGCCCCGACTGCCCCCAGGCGCACTGAAGCCCTTGAAGGCCACCCGGGCTCTCACAGAAGGCGGAGGTGGAGCTTCCTTTTCAGATGCTTTACTTGGAGGTTCATTAAAGGGGGCCTTATAAATGGGGGGTTATAGGGTTCCTTTAAGGGTTCTATGGGGTTCTATAGGGTTTAGGGTTTGGAGGTTCATGGGTAGTTATAAGTGGGGTTATCAGGCAGGGTAACTATACCTACAACCCATATTAGGGGGCTTGTAACCCTGCTTATAACTACCCATGAACGTCCAAGTAGGGGTTGACGGTGGAGTTGTCAATTAACATCCGGGTTTTTCGACATAGGCTTCATTTTTTTTCAACAGGGGCTCTTTAGAGCTCTATAGGTCCAGGGTGCGGGTATTTTAATAAGGTGTTAAAGTCTGCTGCGGGGTTTGGGGGTTTTATAGGCGTGACGGATACTACAAGGGTTTGGCATTACACCGTGGTTCCTGTAGAAGTTAGTGTAAGGGTTTAGGATTTGGGGCGTGGGGGTCTAAGTTGCTAAATTGCGGGGTGCAGCATTACGCTAGGGGCATCCTAAAGGACTTGTAGGGCTGTTATAGCATTATAGGAGCTTAAAGGCCCCCATTGGGTTTAGGGTTTACGCGTTTGGGGCGAAAACATCCAGAGTATCCTTACAGATACACACATGCTTCATGGTGTCTGCTTCTCAGCAGTGACCTAAGCAACGGCCGGCACAGAATGCTTACCTGAGCCCGGCCGCTACACGACCTTAAGCCCACCCTGACTATCCGAAACGAAGTCCCTAATCCCTAAACCCTAAAAATCCCTAAATCCGTAAACCCCCCAAAAAAACCCTAAACCCTAAATCCCCAAAAACTAAGCCGTCAAACAACCAAACAGCTCTACAGAGGCCCTAAATTACTGCACCCTGAGTCCCAAGGGCCCTCCTAGCAGCGAAAACGAGCGCTTTTGGAGCCCGGACCAAGGAAAGGAGATCTGCAGGTGATGACGCACTGCCTTGGGCGATGGCTCTCGGTTTCGTTTCGTTTAGGGTTTTGTGCTTTTTCACCCTTATGTTTACCACTGCAAACTCAGCTTGCAATACTGAGTTTGTAGTCTGCATAACTGGCTGTGGCGCGGCTGAGGATGTAGACGTGGGTTTACAAGGGCCGTCGGCACAGGATATTGAGTTTGGGGGGTTCAGGCTCTATGAGGTAAGCTTGGTGGAAGTACTGCTTTAGGTAGGCTTGTGCGTCCGAAGTGGGACTGCCAGTCTGTGTGTGACGATTACCGCTGGAGTGAGTCTCCTGCATCTGGGCGAAGTTCAAGACAAAATAAATACTGTGTTTCAGCGATACGGCTTTCAGTTATGTTTCTATCGCCACTGTTGGTACTACTGCTACCATCGACATTTAATCTTGGCAGTGGCAGTCAGCAGAAACCCAAACCTCGACCGAAATGCAAAAGGCCATTTTATCCGGAAGACGGTCAAGACACGCTGCCGGACAAGCAAGCCATCAAACGCAAAACCTTGTTTTCGCCGTGGCAAAGCCACCAAAAACACTAGTTCCAAAGATAGAACAATGACAAAAGCAAGACCCAAAAACTTTCCGGGTTGCGCAAGGGTGTCTCCCAAAACAAGAACTAACAATCCAGAGATCATCGTTTTACCCCGGCAAAACTGCCATTTAGCCTTGGAGAGCGCCCCTGCTATCGCGCGGGTCGCTTCATGTGTGGTGTTTCCATGTTTATGAGGCTGCTAGAGTTTGTCCGGGTGAAGAAAATTACTGTTCATGCCACTGCTTCGCATTCCTGTCTTCTTCGGTTCCTGCGACTAGTGGCGGTCTCACGCTCACTGCTTCTCCTTCTCTGTCTCCCTTTTTCGGAGCAAGACTATTACTATTCCTAGGGATTTAGAGGTTTAGGAACTACGGTTACGGGTTTAGGGGTGTCGCGAAGGACACTCGCAAGGGAGCCCTGTTCTCAACCCCTAAACCTTCAGACCATCCCCACAGCAACGCCCCAAACCCTTAAATTAGGCTCCGCAGCTATCACAAACCCTGGGCCCTCCCGGGAAACTGCCCTTGCCCTGAAACCCGAAAACCCGCTAAAACCCTAAGAAAGGGGCTGGAGGAATGAGATCGAGTCTCGGGGTAGAGGATTCCAGAACTAGTTAAAGACTATTCGGGGAGATGATTCGTGGAACATCTTCGTAAGAAATTCAGACCCATCTGTTGCGCCCTACATGCAGTTTTCAGACCCAGATGTTGCCCCCGAACACCTCCGGCGGATAACGATAGTTCAGGGTCCGAGCTGGGCGACTTCGATTCCGTCGCAACTGGACGCGTCCTCGGGGTGGAGGGTTCGAGTTGTAGCAACCGCTTTCAGGATGAGAGGGTTTCGTAGGCTTCCGATGCTCGGTTCGGGGTGTGGGGGCTTAGGGTTGAAGCCTCGTGTCTCGGAAACGGTATCGGTGATCACCCCTGTAAGATGCAGGTGCTGCAACATTGCCGAAGAACCCAGAGAACCCAATACCCCTTAATTAAGGAATATACATTAAAATATACATTAAACTATAACATTAGGGGCCTCTATAACTTAAGGGTCTATTCCTTAACTAAGGGGTATTTGGGTTCTCTGGGAACCTGCATCGACCTTGGCTCCTGGAGATTGAACCCTAAACCCTAAACCCTAAACCCTAAAACCCTAAACCCTAAACCCCAAAACCCTAAACCTTAAACCCTAAACCCTAAACCTTAAACCCTAAACCCTAAACCGTTCAAGTCTTCGTCAGAGGACTTGTGCTTCGGTTCCCAGGCTTCAGAGTCGACAGAATGATCAGAGAACCCTACTTGGAGGTTCACTAAAGGGGGCCTTATAAATGGGGGTTTATAGGGTTCCATTTAAGGGTTCTATGGGGTTCTATAGGGCTTAGGGTTTGGAGGTTCATGGGTAGGTATAACGTGGGGTTATAAGCCCCCCTCATCTGGCTTGTAAGTATAGCTACCCGAACTATAACCTCATTTATAAACTACCCATGAACCTCCAAGTAAACCCTACACCCCTGAACCCTATCCCCAAGAACAGCGATCGCGAGCTTTCTGGACTTGATCTCAAGCTCGGCTTTCGCTTCAGCGCGACGGCTGGCAGCGTTGAAGGAGAGCCGCCATGTTTATTGTTTAGGGGTTTAGGGTTTAGGGGGGTCGTTGACATTAGCATCCTACAGTTTGTTTGAGATGTGCTATCAGATAGTGTCTCTAAATTCTTTCTGCGGCTCCCATAGTGATGTTCCCAGTGGCAATATGATCGTACCAGGCGGCTTGTTGAGTTTGTCGATTGACGACAGGTCCGCCGAAATCGACTGCCCGCAGCAACCCTTAACGAATTCTGCAGCCTCGTAGCTCGTGACTCAGACTCCAACCCTACTTGGCGGTTCATGGGTAGTTATAAACCGGGCTATAAGCAGGGTAACTATACTTATAAGTCATATTAGGGGACTTATAACGCCCACTTATAACTACCCATGAACCTCCAAGTAGACCCCAAGCCTGCCAAGCCTTTTGGGTTCAGGCTTTGGGCCTCAACCTCAAGCCCCAGAACCTCCGAAACGCCGTAGGGTCGCCACTGCAGGGGCTCTTTCAGCCAGACGCCCCAAATCTGGGGCACCGAGCGTACATGCAAAGGTCCAAGAGCGGCGGTACACACCTGGGTTCTGCAGGGGTTCTGCAAAGGGTACTTAAAGGGTAGCCTGTTGACCAAGAACTTCCGAAGCGGTTGTAAATGCTGCCAGAAGAGTCGCCAGGCCGCACTATGCAGGGACTGACGCAAGTTAATAGCCAAGCAGAGAAAGCTTCCTGCTTGCTCGAACACGCGACGCAGCTGGCGGAAGGCACGCTACAGTAGATGCAGGCACGAACAGTGACTTGCTGGACTCGCACATGCTGAAACCGGCACACATTCGCAAGAGAAGACAATAACTCCACATGGCATGCATGGCCAGCAGGCATAACGCACGGCAAACAGGCTTGACATTTTTCTCACGCACAGCATCGTCGCAAGCATACAGCTGACGCAAGCACGCATGCACATCTGCACGCGTGTGATAACGGGCTAGAGTAGATATGCATGCAGGAGCACTGACTTGCTGGATGCTCCCGCACTCAGACCGGCAGACATTCGGACGAGCAGACTCACGCCTATATATCCATGCTGCCGCACAGCACACAGAAGTCCACATGGCATGCATGGCCAGCTCGCAGCAGCGCACGGCACGCTGGCTTTACGTTTCACACACGACACGGTCACGAGCATGCACCTCAAGCAAGCACAGTGCAGCACGGCGCGCGAAGCTCCACAATGCCCGCGCAGTACGGTCGCAAGCAAGCGCTCAAGCAGGCACAAATGCAGGTGCACGCAGACACACACGTGATGGCAGGGGACACGCCAAGATAGTCTATGTTCACTTCCCATGCACTCATACAGACACGCAAGAATTCTTGTGGTGAGGCGGCCCGCGAAAGGCAGGCTAGTAGATCCTTCCAAGACAAGAGCACGCGCTTCGTGGATTTGCATGCATGTAGACCTACACACATTCGCGCAAGAACACACATGCACGCCAACCCGCACTGCCGCACCACACGAGGCTTGGCAGGCACGACATGTGACGCGCCATAAAGAAACCTAGGCTTGCTTACACTGTCACCAAGTGCGGGCGCGAACCACGTTTCCGCAGCGCACACACAGGGGCTGTCGGGCTTCCGGGATCTATACGGTTCCCTTAAGGGCTCCTGTCAGGGATCTATCAAGTTCCGTAAAGGGATTTGTAGAGCCCATAGGGTTCCCTTAACTAAGGGCTCCTTAAAGGGATCTGCAAGGTTCCGTTAAGGGCTCCTTCAAGGGATTTATCGGGCTCCCTTAGGCAACTGCATGTTGGCATAGCTTTCAAGGTCCACAACAGACTCCTTTCGAACATGTGTTTCAGGGGCTAGTTCTGCGGCGGTTGTCATTCGAATTCGCAACGACTCGAAAAGAGCTTCCAGAGAGCCACCACGCCTTGCCATCAGCTGCGATGCGGCGTCCTCTTCGGTCACCATATCCGACACCATTGCATGGAAGTTGTGACTGTGCTGCAACTGCCGATGAACGCTTGCAAAGCCCGATCCCTGATCAATTTTTCTTGTGGGAGCTTCGGGGATGGTATACAAAGCTCGTGCTTCGGGCCTCAAGAAAACACTACATCCAATAAACCCTAAACCCCTAACCCTGGACTCCTAGTCATCCTAGTGCAAAGGCAAGGGGGGTAGCTGCCACGTGAACAGAACTGTACGACTGCGCAAATCCTCGGCAGACCAGGCTTTAAAGAAATCCCAAACCCCAAATCCATCTTATTATTGTTATGGTTATGGGTGTTGTTATTGCTCGTCGTAGTATTATAGAAAACTACTATTGTTGTTTCTACTCGTATTATTAACATTCATGCTAGCACGATTGCTACTGTTCGCGGTTTCCTCTTATAGTACAGCAGAGAACGATCTCGGCCAAGGAACGGCCCGTTCTTCTGGCAGCCGATGAGCGTCGGCCCCGAAAGGCAGAAGCCGGGCTGGCATTCGAGGTCCGAGGTTTAGGGTTTAGGGCGCCCTACTTACCCTGCTTTTTTTTACAACGGCCCTGCTATAGTACCTTTTTTGTACTAAGGCCCTACTTTTTAGTACCCTATGCTTTTTTCTAAGGCCCTCCTGTATAGTACCCTTGCTTTGTTAAGGATCTTCGATTTCGATGTTCAGCATCTTGGGCCTTCGCCTTCGGGCTTACAGTCTCGGGCTGGTTGGATTCGACTGTAAGGGAGTCCGGCCAGGCTTACCCTAAACCCTAAGGGTTTAGGTTTTAGGGTTCAGGGTTTAGGGTCTAGGGTTCCGGGTTTAGGGTTAAGGGCCTAAACCTTATGCCCTGAACCCTAAACCCGAAGCCCGAATTGTTACGGCTTGTTAACGTTCAAAGCTCTCCCATACTTCGCGCTTTATAGAAGTTTGGACTTGGCCGTTGCATTGATTTGTTTGTGGCCTTGCGGTTGGTTTTAACACGATAGGAGTACGTGGGATGATGCAGTTCAGATAGAGCACAGAAACTTAGTTTGGGGTCTATTATCCCGTAATTTTAATAAGGAACCCTGTTCTAACCACTAAGGCCCCCCTGCACTACCTGTTCAGACCACCGTCTTAGACTTCGAAGAGTTGGTCTTGCTACCGTAAGCGAGGCTATACCATATCCCCGACTTTTCAGACCGGGACTTCACGCGCCTTCCTGGCCTTGCTGAACTTCGGCTTAGGGCTAAAAAGGGCTTAAGGTTTAGGGTTCAGGGTTTAAGGTCTAGGGTTTAAGGTTTAAGGTTTAGGGTTTAGGGTGCTAGAAAGGAACAAGAGTCTACGCCGAGGGCAACCAAGTCAGCTAAGACCGGCTGCAGCCTGAACAGTGAGACCCCTTAGACACCCTAAACCCTAAATTCCTAAAACCCCCTCGGATCATCAAATCCTTTTCCCCGATCAGCCCTACAGCCCTAAGTCTAACACCACAACAGCCTAAGGAAGCCTCAGAGCCGCCCTTATAAACAAAGAAAAATTTGTTAGCAAACCTCCCAGAGACTACAAGCCTAACAGCACTCCGAAACACAATCTTGCAAAGCTCCTGAAACAACTGATAGAACACCGATTTAGAAAACCGTATCTTCCAATGAGTTGGCCTCAACCCGCTCTCCAGTGCACTGCACCATTTTACAACACCTTGTACGTCGCAAGAACAACTTCATGCCACCACAGTTCCTTCAACTGCACATGAAGCCTAAGCCGTGTAGCGCCCGCGCACGCACACATCTGACTGCTGAATGGCAGTGGGGCCTGGCTGCACACGACCTCTGCCATCCCGGTGTAGTTCTGCGAAGTGTCACAAAACCTCAGCTCCATGGCATGCAGCCACCCTCCCTAAACCAAAATGGAACCCAAACAGCCCTGTCGAAAGGACTGGTTCCCCTAATTAATGTGTCTGTTTTAAGCCCAAAGACCCAAAACGAAACCCCGAACCTCTCTTGTAGCATTGCCTGCTCATAGCAATCTCACTGGCATGTGAAGTAGCAGTGCGATTTCCGAGGCTGGGGAAATGCATTTTGCAGGTGCCGTCCTGCTTTCCTTCCGACCCCCGGCATTAAGCAAAACTTTGGAAGGCCTCGAAATCGCAAAAATCAATGCCCTCCCGTATATGGCTCTGTGTGTTTACGGTCTCGAAAAACGCGCAGCATGGCCCAAAACCCCTTGCTTGAAGGCGGCTGGACATATGTTCCGGAGCTGTGGCACGATAACACCCTGAGCCTTCCTCCCATGAGCCTCAACACCCTCTATGAGCCCTTGAGCGTTTAAGGCAACGCCCGCTCAACCACCAAAAGCAAACTCGCTGTGAGGCTGCCATGGGGGACTACGTTCTCCTCTACGGACAAATACACGGCGCCCTTCTATTCTCTACTGGGGCGTTATGGTTGCTTTGAACTTTATCTTTTCCTTGTAGGACCTTTAAATCTCATGGTTGGCCTGATACTCCCACTGCGGGACCCTAAACCCTAAACCGATTCTGGGACCGTCAAAACAAGAACGCAGAGGCCCTGACCAGCCCGACCCGTTGAAGAAGTAGCCCTCCGGTGCTGTCCGAGGATTCGGGCCTGAGTTTGGAAGGGTTCGGCAAACGGGTTGTATGGGGTTTTGAGTTTAGGGCTTAGGGTTTTGAGTTTAGGGCTTAGGGCGTTTAGGGTTTCGGGTTGAGGGTTTCGAAGGGCTCTACAAAGGGGTTGTAGAGGATTTCTACAAGAGCTTCTGCAAGGGGGTTCCAGGTGAAATGTGTAGGACCACAGGGCTAAACCCTAAACCCTCAACCCTCAACCCTAAGCTCAAACTCGCAACCCACCCTCCGACAGCCCTCCCCGTGCACCCATTGTCCTGGTCTCTGGACCTTCCATGATCGGAGAGCGCCCTTCAGATGCTTTCGTACCCAAACTCTAAACTGCCTGGGCCTCCCGCTCCGAGTCCCTATAAACCCCTGAGGCGAGGCCGCGACAGCGGCAGGAGGGCGGGGTCCACTCGTACGCCTTCGATGTCTCACTCGGAGGTTCATGGGTACCCATAGGCTCCTAAGTAGTTCCTTTTTTTTGTGGTTTATACTTAGAATCCTATAAGGCAATCCCACAAAGGAACTACTAAGGCTCCGTAGTTATAAGTGGGGTTCTGAGTACGGTTATCTCTCCTTCGAGCCCACATTGGGGGGGACTTATAACCCCATCTATAACTGCCCATGAACCTCCAAGCAGGGCTTGTCGAGGCCTAGAAGCTCCTTGTCGGCGGGTTCCCTTACCAGTACTTTAAGGATTCTATAAAACTCTAAGCAGCTGTAAGTTCTTTACAGCAGTTATGTAAAACAGGAGATTTTAAGCCATTATGGGGGCAGGGCCCATGGTGCAGGGCTATCGGGCCTGGAATGTGGGGTGTAGGCACAGTTGTAGGGTTTGGGGCTGATCCTCAAAGGGAGGGGGGGGCCTTCTTGATCAGGGGTTTTGGTGGGTTCAGCGTCTAGGGTTCACAGGGATTTCGGGTAGCTTAGGGGTTATAAGGGTTTACGGACCCTAGAACGCTAGAGCCCTAAACCCTAAACCCTAGAATCCTCGAGCCCTAGAACCCTAACGCCCTAAACCCTAAACCCTCAACCCTAAACCGAGTATGGGGGTTGAAAGTTACAGGAGTCGAAAAGCCGAGGCTCAGAGCGAAAAGGCCTTTATTGTCTGCCTCTATCGTTACCAGGCACCCCTTCTTTACAAGCCACGTGCAGGACTTCATGCTGCCCTTAACCCTACCTTAAAGCAGCCCTTGACCTGGCCCTCTCCAAGCCTCACAGCAACTCTTCACTTAACTTTCCCACTGACCTGAAAGCAACCCTTAACTTAAGCTTTAAACCAACCCTTAACCCTAGCCTGGCCCTCCAGGCCTTAAGACAACCCCTGTAACTTAGCCTTCCCCTGACCTTAAAGCAACCCTTACCCCTCAGCTCTCGCTGCCAGCACGGCGCTTTTGTTGGACCCCTCAAAGCCAGCCTTGGCCCCCTCCTAAAGGCAACCTGTTACACCCGAGGCCCCCCCCAAACCCCGGTAACGCAACTCTTCGGCCAGATTAGGGGTTGCGTTATCCGGGCCCGAAATCAGGGTTGCACTATCCTTCCCCCCCTTTGTCGGCTGGCAATGCAACCCCCAATTTTTTTTGCCCGGACGGCTGAGGGTTGCATTATCGGGGTTGGGGGGGCCTCCGGGAAAGTTTTAGAGCTAGGGATTTAAGGGTTGCTCAAGGAATGGAGGGGCAAGCTTAAGGGTTGCTTTAAAGGGGTCTCTGAGGGTTGCAATACGTCCGATAAGGGTTGCATTTCGGGTACCTGTACGGGGTTGCTTGAAGGTGTCCTTAAGGGTGGCTGCTTAAGGGCTGCTTGAGGTGCCCATACGGGTTGCTTATACAGCCCGGGTACCCTCTAAATGATTGTTGGGTTATGGGAAAGCAGCTTGTGTCCCTCCCCTTTCTTAGGTCGCTGCACCATTCCACTCCGTGTTTCGACCTCATGATGCTGAGTTGGGCCAGGATTTCGGGATTTCACATGACAACGGCCCCTAAGCCGGCGACTTAGCTACCAGACCGCAGTGCGACTGCGGCTCCAGGCTTTAAGGTTCATGTCACGAGGGCTTCGGGGTCAGGGTTAGCGTTTACCCATGCGCTCCTTAGTAGTTCCTTTTGGTGGTTGGTATTTAGGATCCTATAAAGTAAACCCAAAAAGGAACTACTAAGGAGCCTATGGGTAGGGTGTAGGGAACTCCTGCACCAGAATTTTATTAATCTGTGAAGACCAAAAGCTTCAGATGCTGCCCTAAGCTGAGACACGGAAACTCGAAACACCGAACAAGAGGAAGCTCTGTACCCCCTCGACAAAACGTCAAAACCCCACACCCCCCAAAGCCCTAAGCCACGAAGCCCTCAACCCCAAAAGCCCCAAAAGCTCGTCAAGACAACCCTACACTAGTGAACGCCCGCAAAACCATGAATCCCTTGAGCCCTCAACCCTAAACCCGAAGCCCGCCCTGCACCAAAACCCTCTCCCTGAGGTCCCAGAGATTTCGAGCTTCCGCCAAAAGCCCCCGAAACCTCGCTTTTTCCTGGAGCCGTCACCCCCAGCTCCCGACAACTCTTCTGTATGGCTATGTGTTTTTCTATCACGGGCTCTGAAGCTGTTGCTTTAAGAGGTGCTCTGGGGGTTCTTTCCTGTAGGAGTTTTGATGTAGGACCTCGTGTGTGGGGATCCGGTTTAGGGTTTTGCTTGTTGGGGCTGAAGCCTGTGGGGCTTTTTTAGGAATCTTGGCTTTGAGGCTTTAGAGTTTCAAATCTTCTGGGTTTTGGGATTTTGGGGCTGAGGGTTTTGGGGTTGGGTTGTTGGTAATTCGGGCGGTGGGTTTTTGCTTCTGGGGCTTTCGGGTATTAGGGTTTACGGCCTCAGGGTTTTGTGGCTTTACGGCTGCAGGGTTACGAGTATGATCCTCGGATGCCATTCTAGCACCGTCCCCGAATCCGAGAAAAAAGCTCCAAGAAGCCCAAACAACCATATCTAACCCGAAGCTCTAACCCTAAACCCTAAGCCAAAAACCCTGCAAAACCACCTAGACCCTAAACCCTAAACCTACACCCTAAACCCTGAAGAAACCACCCCCAAAAAAATCCAGCGAAACCCCAAAGCGACCTCACCTGGAAACCCGCATGGGTCCCCGACTTCCGCAGGAGGCATGGCCAGGGGAGCCCACGAAGGGCTCCTGGCGGCAATCCCCAAGCCCGAGGGTTTAGGGTTTAGGGTTTGGGGTTTAGGGTTGGGGTTTCAGGGTT
>CAJNJA010014739.1:201-10323 GCA_905231915.1 Symbiodinium necroappetens | reverse complement strand
ACGCCCCGGGCGACGTGGCCCCGCCGAAAACCACTCGAGCACCTCAAAGCTTGTCTTCTCTACTGTTACAGCGAAGCCCAGAAAGTTACTGTTACAACAGAGGGGCTTAAGGTTTAGGGCTTATAAGGATTAGGGTTTATAGGGTTTAGGGTTTAGGGTGAATCCCAGAAAGTTGGAACAGGGGTTTAGGAGGATTAGTGATAGGATCCCCTATACTCTACCTTGAGTGTATGAGGATACTGATATTCCAACTGTTGGCTTCTACTGTAGGAGTTCTGCAAGGGCAAAAACCTTAAAGGGCTTAAAGGGTTCTGCAGATTCTGCAAGGGTTTTTTTTTTTTGGGGGGGGTGTGGTTGTCTAAGGTTTATTGCTCTAGAGGGTTATGCAAGGGACCTGAAGAGGGTGAATAGGTTCTGCAGATTCTACTAGGGCTTGCTTGGGTTCAGGGCCATAGAGGGTTTTACGAGGGCTCTTAAAGGGGTTCTAGACCTTGAAGGATGCTTTCTTTTTGTTGCTTTTGGGTGCTGTTGCCTTCTTGTATCTAGGAGATAGGCCCTCTCAAGAAGGTCCCCTTTAAGCGAGCCATAAGTAGGGATAAGACAGGGTCCCTTTAAGGGGTCTCTCTAATACTACCTAGGAGTATATTGATGCTGTCCAAGAGGGCTTGGGGTTGGGGGGACCACGTTCTGTTTAGGGGTTTAGGGTTTAGGGTTCTGATATGGTGTCAGAATCAGGCATTCCAAGCTTCTGGGCTAATTGGGGTTTAGGGTTCAGGCTTTAGGGTGAAAACCTTCAGAGAAGTGTCTTGACATATTCTAGAAAGCTTATCTTTCTTTTGGGCTTCGGTGCCCATGAGTTGATCATACCTTTTACGGTTCTAGGGTTTATAAATCAGGGACCCTAAACCCTAAACCCTACCCTAGAATTTAAGGTCAATCCTCCAACCCTAAACCCTACCTTAAATTTATTTAAGGCCAATCCTCCAACTCTAACGGGTTTGGATAAGCCCACATGCATCCCTAAACCCTAAACCCTAAACCCTACCTTAGAATTTACGGCCAATCCTCCAACTCTAACGGGTTTGGATAAGCCCCCCTTGCCCTAAACCCTAAACCCTACCTTAGAATTTACGGCCAATCCTCCAACTCTAACGGGCTTGGATAAGCCCCCCTTGCCCTAAACCCTAAACCCTAAACCCTGCCTTACCAATCCTCCAACTCTAGCGGGCTTGGATAAGCCCCAAATGCCTCAAACCCCAAAACCCTAATCCCGCCTCTTGGCCACGACGCCGGCAGCCAATGCCGTAGCAGCCGGAGCCAGAGCTGGTGAGACCCCTCCGCTTCGTTCACGGCTTAGGGTTTAGGGGTTTAGGGTTTAGGGGTTTAGGGTTTGGGGTTTAAGGTCCCAATGTATGGGGTTTAGTTAAAGGAAGCTACAGGTGGGGAGCTTAGGGTATATAGAACGGTAACTACCCTCCTGAAAATGTCCTAGATTTAGATTCCCAGGGTTTAGGGATGCAGGGTTTTGGGTATAGGTACAGTGACAGGGTTTTGAGGGGGATTTAAGGCTTTCAAAACGTCTGTCTTTGCGAGGATACAACGTGCAACAAAGTCTAACAAGCTTACAAACTCAGACACTGCGTCAGAAAACTGAACCCCTAAGGATTTAAGGTGTTGGGGGGGCTCGTCCGAAGATGCCTGTGCCTACAGCCAAATCCTAAGTCTCTAAACCTTGAAAAACTAGGTTCCCCAGTAACCCCTTAATAATAAGGGTACCCTTTTTTTCTAAACTTCGACTTTAATAAGGAGACCCCCAAATAAACAGGGCGAAAGGATACTACTGGGGAACCTGGTAAACCCTAAACCCTATTTAGGATTTAGGGCTGCTTGCCTCTTTCCGGCGCTTCACGCCCTGCACGCCCTCGCGTGGGAACCGTCCTCACCCACTGCTGGGATGCTCTGATTTAGGGTTTAGGGTTTAGGGACGACCTCCGAAAACCCAAAACTTCGTGGGGAGTTTGGGCTTGGGGATTAAGGATGTAGGGGTTTGAGGCGTTTTCGGCTTTAGGATGTAGGGTTCGTGGTTTGGAATGAGGGCTTGGGGTTTTGGATATCCGAACAGAACATGTGGCAGACAAGTCCGTTGAGCTCTATCTCAGCTTAGGCAGCCGGACAAACATGGGAGTGTCACTTAATATAAGCGCCTAAATAGTTACCATTACTCTTTGAGGGGCTCCTTATTATACCTATAGTATAAATACCCCAGAACCCTATTGTAATTATTAAGGCCCCCTATACCAACCAGGTGTAACGAATGGGACCCCAATCTTCGGCAGCCCTGCGATAGATGAATGGTCATGCCTGCACTAGGGTAGTTCCCTAAATTCGGGTCCTTGTTTAGGTCCCCAAGATAGCACGGCACCCTTATAACAAGGACTCTAAACGGAACCCTGATGTACAGAACTACCCATATTTGTACTATTGCACGCCAGCTCTTTGTAAGAGAAAAGGCAACAACCCTAAACCTTAAACCCCAAATCGCTACTCTTAAAAGCCCTAAACCTTCCCCAGACCTGTAAACCCTATCCCCTCGTAGCCCTAAGCCCTGAAACTTGAAAACCTCAAACTCTGTCATCCTTAAACCCCTACTGCCTGAAACCCCTGAACCCCTCAACATACTCTCCAAAACCCTCAACCTAAACGCACTCAACACCCAAACCCCTGCTGTCCTTGAGACAGGTAGAGTGGGTGCTGGCGTCCCAAGGGAAAACGCCTTGCCATAAGAGCGAGGATCTTCGAATCGGAGGTTAATGTTTGTCATGTTAACCTAAACCCTAAAACCCTAAACCCTAAACCCCTAAACCCTAAACCCTAAACCCCTAAACCCCTAAACCCCTAAAGTTCCTTTCCAAGGAGGACTGCAGGGCTTCCTCTCAGCGCTTGCTATAGGGAGCCTTTTCATTTGCAATCGGGTTTTAGGGTTTAGGGTTTAGGGTTTTGGGGTTTAGGGTTTGGGGTTTAGGGTGGTTCAGATACCATAAGGAGCCCTTGTAAGAAGGAGCATTGGTAGTGCGGGGGGCTCCTAATTACATTGGAACCCTAAACCCTAAACCTTAAACACAGCTTTAGGGCGTTGCTCCAGGGATTTGGTTCCTGGGTTGTTGCACGGGCTTCCATATGAGGCTCCTTAAGTTTCACGAAGGGTGCTTCCGGGTTTAGGATTTTTAGGGTTCTGGGTTTAGGCTTCAGGGTCTAGGGTTTAGGGTCAGGAGTTAAGAGTCCAGGGTTTAGGGTTTAGAGTCTAAGGTTTAGGGTTCAGGGTTGAGGGGTTCACAGCAGAAGTTTGGATAATGTTGGTGACTTGCTTTTGTGCTTGTTAAACTTTTGTTGATAAATCCCCGTGAACCCTGCAGGAGACGGCGCATGCGGGGCGTTTAGAGTGCCTATGGCCCGAGTTCAGGCTTGGATGATGGTTTAGGCTTTAGGGTTTAGGGTTTAGGGTAGGGTTATAAGTAAGGTAACCGTAGTATGCTATATCTACTTATTAGCCCAAGAAAGGCACCTAGAACCCACCTACTACGTCCCCTGATCCTATGAGCAGGAGTCCGGTTAAGACACGGCAACGCCCGAAGCTAACAACGTACGAAGCCACGATGAAACTAACTAATGCCTTGCCAAAAAATTGGAGCTTTTAGGATTTTAGGGTTTGAGGTTTTAGTGTTTCAACTAGATCCGAGTATAATGGCTCTGAAGAACTTGGTTTTACAGACTAGGGATCTGTATGAGGGTTGATAGATTTCTTACTTGGAAGCTGCTATGGCCTGCCTCGGCGAAGAGTGCCATGGCAAGAAGAAAATCTGTGCTATCTGCACTTAGGAGCGTGAAGCCTTCTTTTTGGGCGACATGAGCTTTCAGACTACGAATGACGCCGACCTGCACTGTAACAGAGACTGTGTCCCCCGTACACTAAGCCTTGCTTGCTCTTTAGGAGTGCGGGTGCGGCATGGGAGATCAAAAGTTACGATGTCATATAGAGTATGGTTTAGTGGGATCCCTTGGTGTAGACCCTAAACCCTAAACCCAAAACCCTAAACCCTAAAACCTAAACCCTAAAACCTAAACCCTAAAACCTAAAACCTAAACCCTTAAACCGTAAACCCGAAGTCAGAGAAGAACAGTTGTGCCTGAAGCAGCTAGGGATCCCGAAACATGATGAGATCTGACATCAGTTAAAGATAACTACAGGTGGGGAGTTTAGGGTATATAGGGCTTCTATAAGGCTTCTATAAGGCATATAGACCTTCTGTAAGGCTCCTATAACGGTAACTACCCACCTGAAAATGTCCTAGAATCAGGCCCTACCTGGGTTCTTTGGAGCCAGCGGCAAGAAGCAGCGGCGAGTTTTTCTGCACTCGTCAACAGTTGACCACCCATTGCCAACTTTAACTCCAGCTTCATTGATGCATTTTCAGAATTTCAAGCCCCCCAAACCCTATGGAAAACCTTCGCAACCCGATAAAGCCCTGACAGTCGCCCCGTATACCCCCAGTCGAGTCGATCGCTTTTTCCAAATCACCCCCAGAACCAGTTACTCTCTCATCCACACACCAGCACTTCATTCATTGGTATGAAGGACTAGGGGTATATTGAACAGTTGCAATAATGGCAATGACAGCGCTGATCACGGGAATGCTATGGCACATCCTCATTATTGCGAACCACTCTCATCGTTAGACGGATAATATTGACAATAAGAAGAGTCGTCAGAACAGCGGCAGCAATTATTCCAGTGGCCACAGAAATCGTAGCGGCAGCGGCCATTTTTTCCAACTTTGCCTCGAAAAGGTTCGTCTCTGATGTTCACAGCCTTTCCAATGTCTCTTTTTGTTTGGTTTTGTGGGCAGGGCCGCACAAGGAACTGCAGCGTTTCACTGAGCCTGTCTCTGCACTCGGGCATGTCACAAGAGGAGGTCCTCCTTACAACGAGTTCGCATTATATGCAATGCCCTAATGGTCGTGGCATTGCGAAATCCCACCCTGAAATAAGGGGCCCTGACTAAATAGGGATGATCAGTGTCCCCGTATAGCCTCTACAAAACTATACTGACACACACCAACACTTCGATTTTCCATATCGAACCTTGTACAAAAGCAGCTGCTGAAACTCTCCAGAGCCCTCTAATGCCATACAAGGTATACAACTGTAACGACCCTGAAGCCCTAAACCCTAAACACTACGGCTGATGATCTAAATCCTGCATTACCCATAGTAAGGAATATACCATAATTCCCATAGTGTAGGGGCCTTTAGGTAATGCAGGATTTTTTGTCATCAACAGCAACCCTCCACGTGAACCTTGGGGATCTGCCCGTCTTGCGACGTGGGAGTTTCCGAAAATAAGGGGTGCCTAATTTGGAGCTCCTTATATCAAGAATCCTACTATTTAGGGTACTACATAAGGGTCCCCTATTTTCGGAAACCCCCACATGCCCACAGCAGCTGCACATCGGAGGATCCGAAGATTCCAAAATCCCTGAAGTCAGAATGCCTTTAGAGGTCGGTCTAGGCTTACCCTAAACCCTAAAACCAAGGCCTAAACCAAACCCTAAACCCTAAACCGTCTAGGGTCTAGGGTTTAGGGAGGTCTCTTAGACTATTTTTGGTGTTTAGGGTTGAGGGTTTTAAGGCCGAAGGCTTTCGTGTTTAAGGGTTGCTTTTCCGGGCTTGGAGGTGCAATTAGTTGAGGGGTTTTATTAAAGGAAACTACAGGTGGGGGAGTTTAGGGTACGTAGGGCTTCTTTTTGGCTTCTATTTAGGTATATAGACCTTCTATAAGGCTCCTATTACGGTAACTACCCACCTGAAAATGTCCTAGATTTTAGCCCTTTACGGGCTCCCTTTTGGGGATTTAGGCTTTGGGGATTGGGGTACTAGGTTTCGGCGTCGCGGCTTGGAGCTTAGTATAGAATCACGAGGCTTATTCGTCCAGTCCCCTTAGGGGAAATAGAGCCTAACCGTTGGGATTATTTTTGGGGTTCTGCGGTTGATGATAGAAATCCGGCATTACCCAGAATAAGGAATATACCATAATTCCCATAGTCTAGGGTCCTCAAGGTAATGCAGGATGTATACCATCAACAGTACCCCGAAAAAGTGAAAGGTTCCCTGCTCTACGGGGAGGCATGAGTCTAGATCGCCGAGTGTGGAGCTCTGAGTTGAGGCTGAATGCTTAACACTCAGTCCTACAGTCCTACTATACACTAAACCCTAAACCCTGAACCTTCAACCCTAAACCCAAAATCCACCTAAAGCACTAGTGTGCACACAGAGAAATTCTGGCAGACCTTCGGGAGGAGTTTGCCAATAGACAGTTTTAACACATCGCAAGTCTAAAGTGCTTTCTCGAACTTCCCCGTAGGTCCCGCGATGTTCGAAGGAAAAGGTTGTGATTTAGGGTTCGACTTAGGGAATCGGCGGCTTAAGAGGGTAAACAGACGTAGGGCTCCGGGTCTGCAAGGTCTCGCGGACGTTGGGTTCAACGTCCAGCTTTCTGGGATTTTGGGCAGCTTTTCTACGCAGGTTGAGGTAGCTTCACATTGCCTGCCCTCGTCTGCGAAAAGGGATTGCGCACATATCCCCACGAGGTACCGTGTCCCATCGGTCATCTCTAATGGATTCCTACGTACGTGGTCATGAACCCTGTGATAAGCAGTCGAAAGAACCCTCTGATCTCTTCATTCGGGCTGGAAATCTACCTGACCCCGGACGGACCCTGAATCCTGGCTTGGGTTTAGGGTGCGGGTTTGAGGGTTTGAGGGTTTAGGAGTTTAGGGTTTGAGGGTTTGAGGGCTCGGGGCTTCAGGGTTTAGTGCTCGAGGGTTTAGGGTTTAGGCTTTAGGGTTTGAGGGCTTTAGCTTAGGGCTCGAGGGTTTAGGAGTTTCGGGTTTGAGGCCCTTGGGCCCGATGGGGAGGTCCGGTTCATTTACTTCCATACGCACAGAGAGCGCAATGCCCCCTTAATTCAGGGTTTAGGGGTTTAGGGTTTAGGGGTTTAGGGGTTTAGGGGTTTAGGGGTTTAGGGGTTTGGGGTTTAGGGGTTTAGGGGGTTCAGGGGTTTAGGGGGTTCAGGGGTTTAGGGGTTTGGGGGTTTAGGAGCTGAGGATCATGATGTACGCTATATTTAATAGAGGGGTACTGGGCTCTCTGGGAAAGGGTTTGCATTTACGGGTTTTACAGGGCGCATGCTGGTTTACCATGGCTGTCGGGGTACCGGGTGTTGGGGCTTCAGCTTTAAGCTTTCCTGGACCTTCGTGATACGTGTAACCCGTGAAAAACTGCACTCATCACCTAAATGTAAGTTCCCTGGCCCTTGCTGTAAATACTTAGGACATAATTGGTAAGAACAGCGATAACCAGGTTTCAAGTACCCCATAACCTTCAAGTAGCTGAACATCCTGACGTTTCATCTGCCGGTACTCTGTCTGTGTATCTGCACGGTACCCTGTCGGTGTATCTGCAAAATGCCTTGGAGCAGAAGTGTGATGCGGCGGTTGTTCCGAACTGGTGGTCCCTTTTAGCTACCCAGTTTCAACCGTACTACGTTTGCAGCTAACCGGGACCATGGAAGGGATCATTCTGGGGAACAACCTTACATCGAAATCCTGCTGCCCACGTGCTTCACTTCTTCTGCTTGTCCAGTACCTTAGCCCGCGAGAAAGCAGCAACACCCCTTGGTTGAGCAAGATAGGTTGAATTATGGGAGAGTCTCTTCACGTGATTCAATGTACAATCCTGAATTACGGATTTCGGAGTCTCTGGGGGCTCTTGAAGCCCGTGCGAACAGTCCACAGGGACAGGTTTTACAGTATCTCGGGGCATTCAGGCCCATCTGACCCCTTTCACCTTTAGGGTCGAGGGTTTGAATTTAAGGCCTTTAGGGTTAAGGGTTTTGGCTTAGGGGGTTTATGGCTGAAATCCCACTCACCAGCCCTGAACGAAGATTTCCATGCAAAGGAAGGGGATTGAGGATTAGAATTAGAACATCTTAGAATATCGTTTTGTCCTGTTGCAGCACCCTAAAGCCTAAACCCCTAACCCCTAAACCCTAAACCTTAGAATATCGTTTTGTCCTGTTGCAGTATTTTTTTATGAACAGGAACTTAGAGGCTGATTCTTCAGGCCCACCCTGCACCCTAAACCCTGTATTTAAACCCAAAATCCTGATAGAACCCTTGTAGTATTAGGGTTTAGGGTTTAGGGTTTACAGAAAGCCTTGTAGACCCCTGAAAGGAACACTGCAAACCCTACAAAGTGTGCACCTCAGCTGGGAGCCGCGCCTTCACTGCTTCGTCGATCTGCAGCAGGGGCAGGTGCAGGGCAGGAGAGGTCAAAGCCATTCGTAGTACTATCCACTCACAGTCCCAGGAAACCCTAATACCCTACCCAAACCCCAAACCCTAAACCCCTCAAAACAAAAGCCTAAACCCGAAACAGTCGATCCTAACCCCTCAACCCTAAGCCCCTAGACCCCTAAACCCTAAACCCCTAAACCCTCAGCCCTAAACCCTCCCTGCAAAAATCTCAGAGGGTTTAGGGTTTAGGGTTTAGGGTTTCGGGGTTTAGGGGTTTAGGGTTTACTGGTTGGCCCTGTAAAGCCTCTGAAAAAGACTAGTAAATAGGGTCCTCTTAAGCTCAATAAGGGAAAATATAAACTATCCCAAAGGCCTACCTAGTTTAGGGACCTACTTGTTTAGGGTCCCTTATTATAGTTTCTATGTATAGTTCCTTAGAAACGTAGGCCTTTTTGGTTACAGGTAGGGTTTAGAGCCCGGGCCTTGTGCTTCAGCTTCGCCTCCGACTCCAAGAGTTCTAGGATCTCCGCATTCGGCAACTCCTGCTGCGTTTCAGGGGGGGTGAAAGGTCCTGCTTAAGGGCTCTTTACAGTAGCCCTTTAAAGGGTTCCTCAAAACAAAAACGCAAAAAAAACAAAAGTATAAAAAAAGCGGCTCCTTTCATGAAACCCTAAACCCCTAAAACCCCTAAACCCTAAACCCTAAACCCCCTAAACCCTAAACCCCTAAACCCTAAACCCCTAAAAGCGACGGAAAGGAAACTCAGGAGGGCTCCAGCATCATGCCAGTCAGCTTGCCCGCAAGCTCTGGCCACAGCCTGGTTTCTCTCAGATTTTTTTGGGTTGTTTAGGGTTTTTTAGAAGGGTTTTTTTGGGTTGTTTAGGGCTTTTTTTAGGGTTTTTTGGGTTGTTTAAGGTTGTTTAGAGTTTTTTTTGGGGGGTGTTTAGGGTTTAACGGTTCTAGGGTTCTAGGGTTTCGGGCGGTATTTAAGAGCCTTCGTAATTCGAATAGAGTTCCTATTAAAAGGGGTCTATAAGGGTTAGCATAAGGGTATACAATACTTAGTTGCTGAGTTCATAAGCAGAAAAAAGTGTACACTTTCAGTTCGAGAAGGGGTCTTATTATCCCAAAAAGATTAAAGTGTAGTAATTCAACTACTAAGAATAAGGGCTGAATATAGGGACCTTGCAATAAGATTGTAGTTAGCAAAAGAAGGAGGAACCCTCAGGGAGAGTCTTGGTAGTTGTTCAGGCTTCTAGATGAGGCAAAGGTTTTCCGGTCTGAGTTTGGGGTTTTGGGGATTGTTGCTTTTTGGGACCTCAGGCTCTTGCATTTGGGGTTCAGATGCCGGCGGAACCCGGAAATCTCAACCCTCTCCCCGAAGCTCGACGGAGCTCATTGCCTTTGTTGAAGGAGCTTTCAGGGTTTAGGAAAGGATGCTTTGAGCGCCTCGGAGTTCAGGCTTTGTCAGTGAAAAGCTGGGTAAGTAAGTTAAGATAATAAGGGTCTACAATAGTAAAGAATAAATGAATAGCATGGCCTACTTTGTATGGTAGCGCGAGCAAAATTCCTTAATAAGCTCGGAGGACAGCGGGATTCATGCTGCAGGGCAGGTGAGCTGGGGAGCTGTGCAGGGTGGTATCGTCCTCCGAGTTAGGAGCAATTATGTGTCTGCTGCCCTAAACCCTATATTAAAGGAAACTACAGGTGGGGAGTTTAGGGTATATAGGGCTTCTATAAGGCTTCCATAAGGTATATAGGCCTTCTATA
>CAJNJA010014738.1:0-12069 GCA_905231915.1 Symbiodinium necroappetens | reverse complement strand
GTTTTACTACTGTAATAATAGCATTGATGGGGCTGCTACTAGTACTACTACTACTACTACTACTACTACCACTACCACTACTACTACTACTACTTCTACTACTACTAATCTCCGTCGTCGCCATAGTAGTAGTAATGACAGTCATGACACGACTAGGACGAGGAGACGGTCAACGGCTGCGACGGCTTCGATGAAAGCTGTCACCCGTCATATCATACATGCTACATCCGACTGACTACAGACTTAAGATTCGATAAGTTACCAAGCAGCCACTTATACGCCCCCACTAGCTGCAGCAGGGAGACGCCCATGACGCATGTGTTGGAGATGGTCGTGACCAGGGGCATGGCAGGTAAGCTCAGCCTGCGTCTACGACCGCTGTAGGGCTTGATAGGGTTCTGTGCGAATCTACAATGGAGCTTTAGGGTCCAGAGTTTAGGGCTGCGTCAGTAATTCCCAGGCTCTCTTCTAGAATTCCGACGATCTTGCTAGAACACTTATGAATTACTATGGTTCAAGTCGCTCGACATTCGAACCCCTAACGTCCTAAACCCCAAATGGCAAAGATGGGAAACGTACATCTTGAACACAAGAACGCAAACAGCAAAAATCTTCACGCCGAATCCTAGAACCCAAATCGTCAAAGATCACAACCCGAAAGCCCTAATTAAACCCCAAGAAACCTAAAGCCCTAAGCCCCAAGATTCAAGATGCAAAGAGCCTGAACCCTGAAGCCCTAAACCGCAAAGATCAGACCTAAAGCTCAAAACCTGGGACTTGTTTAAGGACAACGGGTTGGCTTCGGTGGTGGGTTTCGAGTTGTCTTGAGCGATAATACATATGCCCTCAAGAACTCAGGACACCACCTGAGGATGACGGAGAAATCCTCTACCCCAATGGGAAGCGCAGAAAAGGCTATAGGGCTTCAGGGGTTCGGGATTTAGTCTCGCGGGTTTGGGGCTCCAAGTTTCGGAGGGCAGGCTCAGAGTTTCAGGTTCAGGGTTTCGATGCGCAGGGTCGATAGTCAGTCATGCAGGTGTACACACAGACAAACGAAGCTTCTCTAGGTCCAAGAACATCCGAAAAACCTGTCAACAACGTAGCCCCAAAAGCCTTGAACCTTTGAATTCCCCCCTCATTCTGGCCCACCTGAGGATTGCGAAGAAATAGGTTTTCGGATGGCCCAGGATTTCTCGGCTCAAAAATCAAAGCAAACACTCGAATTCAGGGTGTCGGGCAGTTTGGGGGTTGGGCTAGGACCTGACATAAGGCTTCTCGCAGTGCGTTGCTGTCATGATGTAAATCTAAAGTTTAGGGAGGGTCTCACAAACTTCTTTTTGGGCTTTAGTCTATCCGGGTCTAAGGTTCATGATAAGGTTTACTCTCGGGCCACAGCGGCTGGAAAAGGATTGTGCTGTTGCAAACAGTCGGCTCGGGGTTTCTAGGAGGGTAGCTTTCTGTTGTTGCGTGCTAGTCCAACTAATCCGTCAGCGCCTGAGTGGTACGCACAGAAAGGGATCGACCTTCGGCTGAAGCCTCCCTTCATTCACGAACTCACGGACCGAGGCTGTAACTGTGCACTGGCTCGAGCACGACCTTCCAGACGTTCGATGCTAGGCATCGGAGCTCCTACGTTTCATCCTCATGCATCTCAGGGCTGAGCATGCAAAAGAAGACCCGATGTCGGAGTGCTACCATCATCAGTCTTCATAGCAGGTCCAGCCAAGATGGTATCATAACATGACATGATTTTCAGTACTGCCGAACCTCGTGTTCACTTGCTCTGGGTCAGTGTGCAATACGTGTCTGCTTACTGTAGACCCTAGGATGTAAGACCCAAATTGCGAACTCTGGGTCTGTCGACTTCAGTCACTTCAAAGCCCGAATTAAGCCGAAATCCCTAAATCCCCAGCCCCAAATTCTCAGCAACCGACCACGCACCCACCCGTCAATCATAGTCCCCAATACTTTCTTGCGGGTGATCTGCTGCCCTAACGCGCAAAAATACCAACAACACGACATCCCGAGCCCGATTCTCAAAGGACTGCCCTAAAACTTTCTCAGAAGACCTTCAAACCAACACAAGAATGGCAACCTTTTTATAACAAAACCAAACATGCTTCCAACATCCTAAACCCTGCTTGCCCAAAATCGTAAACCCTGCATGCCGCTATCAGACGCTCGAGGCACGCATGAAGAGGAAGTCGATAACACCGGTGTGGTGCACCCCAGCAGAGACAATGCCCAGAACGGCCACTGACAGGACAACTGAGTTGCCTGGGTCTCCCCAGTGTTTAGGGGAAGTCTTGGACTTCGGAGTGAAACGTCGAGGCAACGGTTTTCGGGTTTGGCTCCTTGGGGCTCAGGATTGAGAATGTCCGGCTCATCGTGTTTCCACGGGGTCTCGACCTTGAAAGACTCAGGAATGAGTAGAGGCCCTGACATGGAACCACAATGGTATGATCTTTCTGTGAGGGGCCGGAAGCAGAAGCGCCTCTGTTTCAGTTTAAGGAACTAGCACGATTTATGGGGAATTGCGTCGCGAACAGAGCCTGGTAGTTCTTGTCGAGATCATACACTTCCCCACTCACTTGCGCACAAGTAGATGTCCGTGGCAGTTTCTAATCTGGCTACCGGGTTTGTTTCCTGTAGGATCCTAACCATTGGCAAGCTGGTCGACCAAAACAAAAACATTATAGATAGGTGTGCAAAAACGCAGGCCCCATGAAGTCCCTTCTGTATAGATAGAGGTACTGTAGGAGATTATGCAAACCAAAACCCCAACACATCATCATCATCATTATTATCATCATCATCATCATAATCATCATCACCATCATCATCATCATAATTATCACCACCATCTGCATCAGCAGCTTCAGAATCAGTATTAGCCTTGCCTTGGCCTGAGCATAGTCATCACCATTGTCATGGTCACGGTCGTCCTCGTCACTCTCTAGCATCATCACAGGAGCACAACAAACTTAAGTGTTCACAAGAAAATCAACCTCGAATCTTGCAAGCACGAGTTTTGCATCCGGCGAGTAACAATGATTAGCAGTGCCAGAGCAAAGCACTAAAAATAACGAGCTGAGCAGGCTCCAATGGGATTGAACTTGGCTGTTGTGACGCTGGTGTATCTATCAGGACCGGCTGTGTGAGCTGCGGCAGGCTCCAGGCAGACCGCTCGGGCGCACAACTGAAGCTGAAGGTGCGGTCGTCGTGTGCGTTTTCGTTGCAAGCCTCATACCAACACTGACAGACAAATGACAGCAATGTCTTGAAATCAAGAACCCTGAACCCTCAACAGTGTTATCTTGAACTGACTGTCAAGCTGCTAAAGCCACCCCAGGCGTCGCGGTCGTTGTCCAAGGCACCAACAAGCCTGCCAACTGAAGGGTTGTAGGTCAACCTCAAATTGTGGTTGAGGGATTCGGGTTCTCCCTAAGCCTGAACCCAACTGCCGAAAGCCTAAGCCCTAAACCCTTGAGGTTGAACCTCAACATTAACGGTAGGCATTAACGGTCTTTGGGTTTCAGGCTACACACCAAAAGCCAAGCCAACCGCAAGCCGGCTTTCCGTGTTTCCTACGGCCACTGATCGCAGCTACCAACGTGTTGTCGAAATTTTCGCATGCAATCACACTACGAAACCTAGAGCCCCTAGAACCTGTTCTGCAGCCTCAAAAGCTACAAGCATTGATCACTGTGTCAGGACCTTCACGCGCAAAGCTCTAACGGAGACTGTGTGTTGAAGCCGCAAGGCCAAGCCTCAGCAGCAGAGTGGAGCTGATCAGAACCACGTCTGCTTGATACTGCTTCAGAAGCAGGTACAGTGCCTCCAGGGTTACCTGGGCTGCTTAGCATGGTGCTCGTCGTTTCGAGGCAGTTAGCATGGTGCTCGTCGTTTCGAGGCAGTCGCTGCTGGCTTTAAGTTTCGGCATCAGGGACAGTTGGAAGTATGAAGACCTGCACACAAACAACAGACCTGAAAATACTGGGATTGCGCAGTTCAGGGGGCGCACCGGCCTGGGTACTTCGAGCACCAGAACTCCTTCTGTAGTAAGGCCTAGGAGGAGGTCTCGAATTCAAACTCACCGCTCAAAACCCTACCCTCCCAAACCTAAGCCTCACCCTGAATCCCGGCAATAACTTGGTTACGTCCCTCGAGACCATTCCTATATACACACCCCAGATCGCCTAAATTCTGGGGCTCTGACGAACATGGTGAAGTAAGAATAGCCGTCCCTGGGCTGAGAAGCTTCACGGTGTTCAAGCTTTCCAGCTGCAGCGAAGGTCAGACGTTCACGTTCTTTTGGGGCTTAGGGCCCTTAGGGCCCTGAACCATTTCTCAGCCTCTAAGTCCGAGTCGTAGTTTTCGTGTCTCTGCATCTGGCAAGAGTGTTGCCCAGAGTTTCTTATTCCTAGTGTTCGTTTGTACTAAATCACATAACTCCAGCACATACAAGATCATGACCTCTAGCATGGCTTTGAAGCGTGAGGTTGAAGCTTCAGATGTCTGCTGCTATGTTTAGTGCTGCAGCTGCTACTGCGTTGATTCTATCACAACCATACCGTACATTGTCAGCCCTGAGTTTTCGTCTGTACAGACAAAGCGTGGTGATACTGCAATCATACTGTATACAGTTCCAGCCGCAAATTTCATCATGGTAGTTCATAAAGCCCTATATCATGTCATTCCAAACTTTATCCAGCCCAAACGAGGCCTTGCGCACAGCTTCCTTTTCGGTGGACCCCTCGGTACGCACATTCACTTACATGCGCGCGAAATCAGTTTGGGTGGAGTCGTGCTGGACCATCATCAGCCCCAAATCCACAAGCACGTACGACCCAAAATCCTGAACTTGTCATACCGAATCTTTTCAGGATGCATGCGAGTTTGGGTTTCAGGCTTCTCACAGGCTGGTGATAAAATATCCAGCCCCTGTTGCATCCACCCGAGCATCCAAGAACCGAGTATGTGTTCCCAGCGTCAGCTCCGCAGTGGGATGCAGTCGCCAAAGTGCCAGTGCTAAACCAACCAGGCAAGCCTTGTTGTTCAAAGCTCTGCGCAGTCTCGTTTCGTCTCTGTGGGTATGCGCTATTGCTACTCTTGTAGGGCAGGTGGCACATGCTTTGTGGTTTATAGAAACAACGGGCGTGTAAGGCTTTCAGCACGGAGCCCCGGGAGAGCTTTGGGCCATTGAGGGTTGGAGCGATTAGGGCTAGCTTCAAAGAACCTTGGAACCGGAGCCGCAAGACAACAGCCAAGGGCCAAGACATGAAATCCGTGAACTCTTTCAAAACTGGCCCAGCCGCTGTGACTGGGAAGGTTCGTAACAACTGGTCATGCTAGCCTGGCTATGTATGATGCCCGGATTCATGTATAGCATACCCTAGTGACCCTAGTGCTGCTCCACAGAGCCTAGGAGTCAGGAGGACTCATAGGTTCACACAGGTTTGTCGGCGATCTATTTGCTGACATGTTGACCCGGACCCCGTAGTAACCAACCTCCGAACCCCCCGCCAATAAACCCGTAAGTCTGCTGGATTCCCCGATATTCCCCGATTCGGCCGATGTTGTTCCTATATATACACACACACACGCACACACACACGCACGCGCACACGCACCGCATAAGCCAGCCGTAAAATTGAATCCCTTTGGCAGTATACAACATCTGCAACTCTGTATTCGACAGCATAGCGATTCATCGATGAATGTCCCTGAGCATAAAGGGTCGGAAAACGTTCAATGGTTTAGAGTTGTAGACAGAATCCTAAACCCTGAACCCGAGGCTAAAATGCGAAGCGAGGCACGAAAACTAGAGCTTCAGGAGACTGGACACTCACCTCCATTGATTCGGATTGCCATCTCGGGTGAAGGGTGTCGGGTTTTGGGCTAGCTCCCGGGGCAGCAGTTTGCTTCAAAAACCCATGGCGAATGCATCTTTCATTCAACCACCGTGTACTTTAGAAGTCCTTGTTAAGTGAATCTTGCTCGCGGTCCTACTGCGTCACAGCGTCGTATCGTGGGAAATAGATTGAAAATGTTCAGTGTCCAAACATCACTCCCAAACACACCCCAAATCGTCAGCGATTCAATCATCCACACTTCACACGAGTTCGAGCCATGGGATTTCGTGTCTGCCGCTTTGATGCCCAAAGCGTCCGGCCTGGAAGCGCGTTCACTTATCATCGCCACGAACCGAGACTTCGAACTCTAAAACCACAAGACTCACACCCTGAAGCTCAAGAACATGGCAGCCCTTAAGTTTCAGCACGTGTTACAGGGTTGGCAGTAGGGATTTGGACATTTCATGTGCAAGGGTGCGGTTCGAGAAGGCCGCAAACGTGGCAAGGAGTCGCCTTTCTTGGGAAGATGTATTCGTCGGGCAAATTATACTGATATCTTGGCATTATGGATCGAGGGCCTTGGATTCAATTGGTGCCAACTTCGGGTAAGAAACATGAAGAAAGCACGGCAACAGCAACTCCGAGAGTGTACTTTGAAGGGAATATATAAGGGAATCGAACTTACACGGCTTGGTTTTTCCGACATGCGATGCACCGCAGAGCTGGTATAAGTGTGGGACTCCGTTAAGGACCAAAACCCTACGTCAAACATGTGTAGAGCAAGCGGCCCAGATGATCTCGATGGGCTGTTGCCAGGCGTAAACACCCGAGGGTAATCCTCGGTGCACGGCCGGGTGCAAGAGGTTGCATCTTCTAGAGGCCGTGGCTCCATGACGGGATCTGCTCGGAAAGCTTTTTTGCTCCTTATAGGCCTCTTCGTATCTTTTCGGAAAGAGGTTCATTAATTTGCGGTCCCAAATTGCTTTGACCAGGGCTTCGAAGTACACAGATTGCGGGGTTTCAGGGTGCAGGGTTAAGCAACAAAAAACTCCTCTTCCCCAAAGCCTCATCAGCCCCGCTCCGTTATCGTATCCTGAACAAACATTTTACACTAGCACTCTACCCCTGAACCCTAATTCCTGAAGCCTACAATGTCAAATTCACATGTAAGGCCAAGCATCTTTTCAGATCCGTCGGGCTGTCGTTGCCTTGCGCGTCTTTTCTCAGTCGACCCCAGCTGCAGTGACTCAGGGAAATTTCGGCTATGCTACAATACACCTGTCAGTCCAAGGTTTTGTCTTTATGAGACTGGTCAAAACAATTTCGCATGCTGACAGCGGGGTTTGCTGGAGCTTGGGGTCCAGGGTTGAGGTCTCAAGGTCTCCATTTGCTAGATGTATACATATATATATACACATACGAAACAAGATACATGAACAACTATATTAATATATATATATATAGATATATATTTATTTATACATATATATACATACATACATACATACATACATACATACATTCATACATATATATATATATATTGTACAATATATATATATGTATATATATATACATATACATACACATATATATATATATGTTTGTATTTACTTTACATATATGTGATATGTGTTTGAGCTTTGGGCTCTGTGGCTTGTGTGAGGCTGTAACTACCAAACAAGTCCTCCACGGGCCCGGGCCATGCGTGTGGCAGCAATTAAACTCAAGATCTGAAACTCTCAATCCTCACCCACCCTCCCCTCACCCCTCAAACAAAGGTTTTGAAGGTTCTGGAATGTTCTGACGGCTCATGGGCCGAAACATGCAAAGGCTGCAGTTGTTCGGGCTCAAGGTGTTGGGGCCTTGGTTCGGGTTTAAGGGCTTTCGGCAGAAAAAAAGACCAAGGACCACGGAATACCCACAAGCTGCATGATCCAAAGTGTCAGGTTGAACATCAGCCCTCTTTACAGGGGCCCCAATTGGGGCCGGAGGCTTTGTATTTGTAGGGTTTTGGGCCCTCAGGCCTCGTCGGTAAAGGGTTTAGGGTTTAGGGTAAGAGGATACCTACAGTAAGAGCCCTTGTTTTTTTTTCCAAAGACTGCCACAAAAAAAGGAAAGTACATGGAACCTTTGGGCACTCTATGAACCGAGCACCAAGATTTCATCGCCTAGATCCACTGATGAGATGTGCAAACTCTATATATGTATATATATAAACCCTACACCAGCAGGAGCCTCGCGTATGCTTGTCCAAGATCGGCAGCAGAAGCCGGGAATGGCGTCGACTCCTGAGTTTTCATCTTCCTCCCTCCGGTTTGCTGCCTTAGGTCTGCCGGTTTGGATGTGTGTAAACTTTGAAGTAGCATACACACCAGGCACAGACATGATTTCAAGAGATTGGTATGGCTTTATACGATTGCAGTTTCCAAAACCACTCTCCGAAGAAATAGTTAATGTCGCACGATACCAAACATCGCGAAACTATAGGTTGCCACTGAGCATCGGATATCCTGCGAAGGGCCGAAGAACTCGCCCAAACCCTGAATCCTAAAGCCTTAGCACCCCTATACCCTAAAACGCCCAAATTATCACACCCTATAAAACCTAAGTTTCCTCGGCAGGGCGCGTGTTGCTCAGCAACGGCTGCGCCGACTCCAGGATCCCCGACCCCGACCGTGACGCGCTTCTGCTCAGAATCGGAGACGCCAACTCGGGGTCCTCCATGTTCAAGCTCGGACAACATGCGCGGAGCTGTTTATACGTCGCGTGGAGAGTGTATGCATACAACACTGTATATGTGTGTATGAATGCCTCTCATACATGCATCCACCTCTCCGCCTCCATCCATCCATCTTTCACCTAGAGTGCTATCCTTGGGTCTAAACGCTTGGGCGACTCCTTTTACTACTGGTCAGTCCTTTGCTGATTTCTAGCATCCCGAGGTCCCGGCAAGTCAACACTCGAACGTCCCGCCACGTCTACGCTTGCGTTCTTCAGCCCCAAACCTTAACTTAAACCCTAAGCCCTCAGCCCGGAATCGCAACCCCGAAGCCTGCAGTCAAGCTGCAAAGCGTTTTGCTGCTTCGGGGCTTGGAGCTGGAGCTTAGGGATTTAAGAATCGCGTTCAACGGTTTCTTGCGCACGGTTCAGGGTTTGTTTGTTGCGCTCTTTAATCAAGAGGGTTGCGGCTCCTACCAGTCCTAATTACCGTTTCCGGAGCTACATTCACAGGGAAAAGCCCTGTACAAGACCCAGCTGCAGGGATTTCGGCGCAAGCTGTGTTACTTGCGAGACTGAAACAAACATCTGGATGAGGGTGTGTGGCCCTGCTTGCAGGATCTTGCAGGTAGGCGCACTTAGCAATTAGGTCAGACAGTATCTGACTTTCCGGTAACGCAACCCTCACTCGGATAAACCTAAATTCTCCAGTATAGCAGCATTATGCTCGAGATATCCGACAACGAAGAACATCAAGTCGAAGGACCTGCCTCCAGCAATTTTAACATCTGGGAGCAGCGATTTTCGCCGTCCGCCAGGTAGGACTCGTTCAGGGTCTCCATAATGTCGGCCTTGTGGCTCCAGGGTTTGGGGTTTTAGATGATTATTGGTTAGGGTTATATGTCCTAAGGCGGTTTCCATCACAGAAAGACTCATCCTTCACCAGAGGAAATCGACAAACTAGGGAACTACCTGGAAGTGCCTACACCTTTAAGCCGAAGCCTAGCTTTTAGATGTGCGTTTACACGATCCAAGATGTAGACCGTAGCAAGATAAGGGACGAAGCCGCAATTGGCCTGACCCTAGGCCTAGTCAAGCTCTGAAACATGAAAACCTCGACCTGTGTCAAAGATTAGTCCCGGCGTGGGAACTGAGCAGTTTTTGCATGTTCGGATTCTGAAGCACGAATTGTCTCCGAATTTCTCGAATCATAAGTTCGAAAACAAGAAAGACCATCGAACCCCTATCCAACTTGAAGGGTGCGACTCAGCCTGTGGAAAGCGACAGCCATGCGTTCAGCTACCAGAACCCATGTGTCTATACGTTGGGTCCCTATATCAACACAGTCCAAGGAAATGTTTGTATGAGGACCATGTGACAGGACTTTTGACAGGGTCCTAGTTGCAGGTTTCGGCGTATTCAAAGACATGTTGTTAAAGAAGCCTCCCTGTAACGTTGGGTGAGCCTCCCCCCAAACAAAATCTGGCGGCCTGAATAGTGTGACACTTCTTTGTTCCCCAGACCCGGTGTCCCGATAGCGTGGTGCTTAAGTGTGGCTATGGCTTGGTTTCCATTGGGGTTTAGGAGCGTCTGATGGGTTTCGGGAGGGGGCTTGGGTTCGATCGGCCTAACTAGTAGGGGGGTTGCGTGTTGTGAGCTTACCTAGAATTGAGTAACGGTTTAGGAGGGTGTCTTGGGTGTTGGGGGGGCTTGGGGCTAGGTGGGCTTAACTAGAAGAAGGGCTTAGGGTTCGGGGTGGGTTTGTTGGGGGGTTGGGTTGGATAGACCCCTAGGTGTAGGTAGGCTAAAGTACAAGGGTTTAGGAGGAGGCCTGGAAAAACGCATCAAAGACTGTATCTCAAAAGCCGGTGCGACACTACGCTTCCCGGCCCACATTCGGAGGCCATGCTACGAGCATGCATGGCATGCGTTGTAGGGTCGTGTTCTGACTGCACAACTAAAGGTCCTAAACCACGGCATACAGCTCGAGGGAGTGAGAGTTAATGTCGGGCATTTGTAGACGACCAGGCGGAAGAGAAGATACCAACTTTTTTCTGATGACCCCTGGGCCTTAAACATGCGCTTCGGGTTGAAGGCTTTTTCGACCCTGACAGCCCTGTACATGTTCAGCCCTAAAAACCCACAGCAGGCATCCTCGATTCCAAGACCCTAAACTTCAATCCCTTCGCCCAAACAGGCCCAAAGCTTTCGAGACAACCTGAAGTCTGCGCTGTCTTGGATTACCTGGTCTATGGCTTGGGCTGCAGGTTCTGCAATTTCAACTACAACCAACCAATTGCATCTTGGGGCTCATGTCATGCTAAACACAAAACAACGAAGAGATCGAGGCCCTGAGCCCCATAGCTTGGTTCTACACCCTAAAAAGGGCATAGGGCTGATGGCTTTGTTCGCCTGCATGGTCTTTGAGACTCCGCAGCGCTTGTCATACCTTGCACAAGAAAGATTTCAGATTGCCGAGATATAGCCTAGAGTTCAGAGGTCTGAGGTTGTTAGGGGTGAAGCTTCGGGTTGAGGGTTGTAGGGATGTTGAAGGGTGTCAGGTTTGGAAATGAATTTTGGGTTTGGGGCTGAGCGGCCTCTAAATCGCTGGAACCCAACACTATCCCGAAGCCATTCATCTGATAAGAAGCTGCAGAAGTTGGCTAGGCCTTGGGTTTATGAAGATTGACAAAGACTGTTACGAGCTTCAAGGCTTTACAGGCCTCCAAAGGCTTCGGCGAACGAGGTGTGAGAGGAGACCGCTAGGGAGCGTGCAAATCAACATCCGAAGAAAAACCGCGGGAAATCTCGGCCAAAACCTCACCTAGATCTACTAGTGTACCAGTAGTCTACGGCAAGTTTTAAGAACACCGTAGTCCACGGTAATTAATTAAGTTTCAGACACACCCTAAAGCCTAGACGAATTGCTTCACATGTGGAATGAGCTGTTGACCACAATTTACCTGCAAGAGATGAGCCATGATGACTCCTGAAAGCCTTGGCACCGTGAGTCCGCGATGTGGAACAAACGCAGTGCCATCAGGACTACTGCACACTCTGATTCCAGAGATCCATCCCAAAAACCGTTCGCCGCGCAACGGCCTATCCGAATACAAACAGGCAGGACAGCCCCAGACCCAAAGCTACAGGCATGCACATCCTAAGCATTCTCCGGGTGAAAAGAACGCCTGAAATCATTCAGGCTGCTTTTTTGCAATCTTCCGGATCGCTTCCAGGTTGTAGTGAGCATAGCTTCGCAGGTGTCTGACCTGGAAGGAAAATCACGTTCACCAGTTTCTACATTGGCGACACTCGAAACCACTGTGAATCTCGGAACTCTAAAGTAGAGCTGTCATCCTCCTGGCCTAAGCTAGAGATTTTAGATATTCTAGAAACATGTGATGAAACATCCCATGAATCATCCCTTGAAACATCCCCTAAAACATACACCACTGTAACTGTAATTGTGTTTTTCTGTTGTGTTTTAATTGAT
>CAJNJA010014737.1:0-12069 GCA_905231915.1 Symbiodinium necroappetens | reverse complement strand
CGCTACTGACATGCACAAAGAACTCATTTGAGGGTGGTCCCACCCCCTCAGCCTTAAAAAAACGAAATAGGTGGGCCACCTATTTCCGACCCCGCCCCCCCCACCCCTCCCCCCCTTAAGGGGGCGGCCGTAATATATCTATATATCTATATCTATATATATATATATAAAATCAACATATAGTATAGCATGTAGTTTCTAATCTAAAGTATATCAGAACCGGACCCATTGCAGGCCCATTTTGACACTGTATGGTTCATGCCATAAAACCATGCCCCATGTCTTCTGTGATAATGCGTTGAGCTGGTTTCCAGGGCGATGCTGCGCCGTACCGGCTGATGTTCTGGGAAGACATCAGCACCGAGTTCTTGGAGTGTATAGCCAGAGGCATAACTCCGATCTTTCTGGGGACGCCGGCTATTTATGAATATGTCGAAGCTCGGCTTTGAGGATTAGGAGATTCTGGAGCTTGAATTCAGGGCTGGACGAAGCCGGGGCATTGGATATGCACGCTTGGCTGCAATAGCGCGCGCACACACACGCACGCACACGCACACACACTTTTTGCGCACAGAAAAGTTCAACAGCGGACCCGTACCTTTGCGAGCCCGCGAGTGCTCGGCACCCGGGGTACAGGTGTTGAGAGAGAGAGTGGAAGGCGAGAGAGTCTTGGGATAGAAAGTCTTCAGCGAGAGACCAGGTCCTAGATGCTGGACTTCAGGCCATAAAACGAACAAGATAAAGAACGCCACCGTCTGCAACGATCACCAAACGAACTTCAGGGAACACGCGTTTAGACTACTGACGGCACTTCGTGGGATTGATAGTCGGAGCTTTCAGCTGCATTTCAGCTAGCAGTCTTAAATTGTCAAGCTTTGCTCGTGCTTCACGTCTCTTCAAACAGAGGCAGCCTGAGGCGGTGCGGGGCTTCTGCGGGTAAGTTGAGCTCAGTGAGTATACAACTCCGTCCCCGCAGTCGAGGATGCTGCTGGATTCGAGGATCTTGATGCGTGTTGCGAGTGGAAGAGCGAGAATAATATTCGAACACGCAGACGACAATATGGCTCCAGAGACGGCAGAAGCCGAGCAGGAGGAGGTGGCTCCGGATTGGCACATCTGCTTCAAAGAGGCGCAGCAAAGCCAGTCGCCAGTGTTCAGAGCCAATGAACCTTGATGCAGAAGTTCGGGGACAGCCACGAAGCTGTGCTATGCTGCCAATGCTTGAAGCTCGTGTACAGAAAGAGTCGCCTCCTGTGCCTCCTGGTATCCCAACCAAGATCGAAGACTCCACTGTTTTGAGAAGAACGTCATACAGGTGTGGCAGGCAAGCGTTGGGAACTTCTTTTGCTGGCTGGAACGCGAGATGATGCTAAACTCGAAAAAAGCGAGTGAAGGTGACAGAACAGGAGCTGCAGGACTTCAAGCTAACAACGATCTCACCTTCATTCGCCCTCACTCTGACAGTCATTCTCACTCTCCCGCTCGCCTCCAATCTCACTTTCATGTTCACTCTCGCGTTCAATCCCACTCTCACTCTAGCTTCCGATCTCACTCTCATTCTCACTTTGAGTCTCGCCCTCATTCTCACTCTCATGCACAGTCTCACCCTCACTCTCGCTCTGGATCTCATCTTCACTCTCACTCTTACTCTCGCCCTCCTTCTCACCCTTATTCTCACCGTCAATCTCACTCTCATTCTTTCCCTCATCCTCACTCTCACCCCCAGCCCCACTCTCACCCTCAATCTCACTCTCGCTCTCATTCTCACTCTCACCCTCACCCGCACTCTCGCCTGCATTCTCACTTTCACGCTTACACTCGCCTTCCTTCTCACCCTCTCCCACCGTCAATCTCACTCTGACTCTCGCCCTCATCCTCACTCTTACTCCGGTCTGACTTTCACCCTCTATCTCACTCACACCCTCTCCCTTGCCCTCACCTTCGCCTTCAATATCACTCGTTTAATTCAACTAGTAGGAGCTCCTCACCAGGTGCTAGTCACACTGCCGAATTCAACGGCTAAGCGCGCAGAGGTGCGAGGGGGAAGCAGCCGGTGTGAGCAACACCGCCCCAGTCACCCCCCCTCCCCAAGTGAAGACTTCTCAACGGGCCAGGGCATGACGGACAAGGTGAAGAGTTTGGAGTTAATTAGCCCCACCACCCACCCCCACCCCCCAATGGAATGCCCGAGGAGAGAAACGTCTTGCTCACGCGCTGGCGGTTCGAGACGGCGGAGGAGATGATGGCCACAATTAGCACGCTGTCCTCACCGCAGGCTCATCTCCGAAACCTGCCCTGCTAGACCCAACTGGGCAATTGTCCGTCTGAAGCTTCCGGCGAGGGTGTTCTGGAACACGGCACCCGTGTATTTATGGAACGCCAGGGAAACTACTTCCTTAGCCGCGCGGCTTACATTAGGTTCCCAATCTGTTGTCATCAAGTCGTGATTCAGTCACCTGGAAGGCTTCTCATTATTCTAACTACACTTACACTGCATGGTCAGGAGTCCACGGTGCTCAGTTCTGACTGTTGCAGGCAGCCCTTCTGGAATCCATGCACCGTCGCATGTTTCACACTTTACACACTGGTGTTTGAAGAGGTTTCTCCTCGCTGGATATTGCAGGCGTTTTAGGCTTGGCAGTGTCTGCCGTGCTGAATATCGTAGTGGCACTGCCTAGTACGTTGCGAGAGCGCAGCACAGGCAGACAGAGAGTACACAAGTACACAATTTCGTTAGCATTTGAGGGGTGGTGGTCGTCTGGCCTGGTACTGAGAGCGAGCGAGAGAGAGACTGCGAGCCACGCTCCACCTGGGCCTGCTCAATGGGGCATCCAATCTTTTCTTTGGCCAAACATGTGCACACAAAATGTTGGATGGGGTTGCTCCCGCCCTACACACCCGTTGATGGATACGTGGTCATCAGAGTGAAACGAAGTATTTCTTTGTCCGAAGACTCGCTCTGAGTTGCTTCAGCTCTGTCCACACGTTGTGGTTTAGGGTAAAGAGGAGGATCTTTGTCCGAGGGAATTAGATGCTGCAGTGTTATCGCGATGGAAAGCCGCCGGGGGGGCCAACCCCAATTAGCCTTGACCTGGCCTTGGCGCAGTGTTGAGCACGGGCCTCCCAAACCGGGGCACCCAACGACTCCACAGAAGGCGGGCTGCCCCAGGTTCTCTTAAATAAAGCAGGTTTTTGTAAACCGACGAATGTTCAAAGCAGCGCCGTCGAAATTCGGGCAACGGAAGCGCTCTCCAAAGGCGACGTAGCCCAGAGCCAACGGTCGGGCACCGACGACACCCTTACAACGGTGCCAGATAGTGCGTGTGAGCGCTGTGCAGTTGAGTTGGGCTCAACGTGCCGACGGAGCCCGGAGCATGCCCGTGCGACCTGTCGCAGCCTGCATTGCCGGACAGTTCTGCCCCAAGAGACGAAGACGCAGGAGCTGCGACAAACGGCGCAACTGAAAAGCAGCATGGCAACTCAAGCGACTAGAGAGAGAGAGAGAGAGAGAGAGAGAGAGAGAGAGCGCAAGCAAGAGAGAGGCCGGAGGGTCATCCCCCTGCTCATAGCCCTGCCGAAAGAAAGAGAGAGAGAGAGAGCTTGTTTGCGCATCGCTTTTCTTTACTACTCGCCCCGCAACGGTCGGGGGCGCTGACAGCGCGCGGGCGGGGGAGAAACCCCCAAGCCCACAGCCCTGGCGAAAGAAAGAATGGGGTGCACTCACAGCTCGCAGTTGTCGGAGGAGCAGCGAGGCTCGTGGAAAACGTCCGCGGCTTCGCCCCCTCGCTCGCAATGTCAAACAGCGATGGAGCAATGGCAGTGCCATGAATGGCTGCAGGATGGCACGCAGCGGCCCCTGAATGCGGGGGCAGAGGAGGAACCGGGGCATCGTCCCGTCCACTGGGCCGAGATCACTCCGAATCCTACGGGCAGCCTGCGGGATTTTCATGCATGGCCAAGCCTGTGAAATTTGTGCCTAGGTTTTTGAGGCCTTCTCACCGTGGGAAGATGTGCTTGAGGTTGAAATTCAAGGGTGGCCAACAACCTCAGAAGGAGCAGATTACGTGGCTCAACTGCAACAAGCACGGCGCGCAGAGACGCCGCCGACCAGGGGAAACACGGCAACCGCCCCCAAGAGATGGAGATGGAGCCGAAGACCCACCCCATGACCCGGGGGACGAGGAGAGGGAGATCCAGACGAAGCGGAGGCGAGGGAGCAGCTCTTCACGGAACAGCAAGAAGAACCCGAAGATTGGGAAGTGGAGAGGGCGATTCGGCGATGCAGGGCTGGGGCGAGCCGGGCTCATCTGAGCAGCCTCCTGACTCGCTGCCTGGCGCCCCGTAATATATAGACTGCGTAGAAGTAGTTCGCTGGACCGAGATGACGACAGGTTGCGGGGGACGTTGTAGTACCTTCGAACCACGTTTGCCACGTATCTATGGGGGGAAGTTCAGTCTGCTTTACGTCCTCAGTCAGGGTCCAGGCCGGAGGGCACAAAAAGTAGCAAAGACTCTAAGTAAGTGGCACCCAAAAGGCAAACCGAGGGGGGGTTTACAGCAGAGTACTTGACCGGGGGGCACAGCTCAGGAATCCGAAGTTCAGAGGTCCTTTCAGTGTGCACTATCACTACGGCATACCTTGTTGTTGCCGTTACGAGGATTCCGAGGCCCATGAAACAGGTGAAGACCCAACCTTGGACACAACATTGGTTGGTAAGGGGAGCCGCATGGGGAATCGGTGCCCATAGTGATGATGTATGCCGGGGCTGTCGTACCTCCCTTGTTGTACTCAAGGCGAGGGTTCTCTAGCTCCGGTAGCCAGTAGTGAGCCCCGTGTGAGCCCACACAAGCAGTGCCGTGATGTGTCAGCATGTGGGCCAATAGATAACAGTTTGTGTCTTGACAAAGCACGAAGTGGAGCAAGGGGGGGAGAGCGATACATGGGACCCCGCTTAGTATGTTGTACTTCTCGAGTGGTGTTGCTTACTCTTCACTCTCCTCGCGTCGGGGCGGTAGGCTCAGACAACCTTCGTTGCCATTCGCCCCACTCCAAAATAGGGTGCGCACCAGCGCAGGGGTCCCCTCACGCCCGCAGAAAGAAAGAACATCTAAGGAGAGAAATGATGGTTCAATTTCGTTGTTTACAGAGAACCGTTATCTCCTGGCTGGCAAGGCTTAGCCGAGCCATGTCTCTACAGTGCGTCCACTCCAATAAAAGGCGGTGCACCCCCTTCTTTTTAGCCACCCAGAAAGAAAGACACAACCGCGGCCAGCGATGAGAGCCCTGGATTAGTGGGAGGTGACAGAAGATGAGATGTGTAGGGCCTTCGGCGTCGCGGTGTGCCCTGCCCCGACCACCCAGACGGAGGCAGAAGCCACCCGCCACCACCCAGACAAAGACGGGGAACACGATGCAGAGGGTCAGCTTGACACGGGCTTCACGTTCACTGTACACCTTTAGACCAACCTCCACACCGAATTATCACCTAATCCCCACATCGGGTCCACGAACCAACCCGAACCCGTACACGACACTGCCCCTCCCCGAAGCATCGGGCAACCCTGAGCCAAGCTCACCAAACAGTCTGAATTCAAACGTGCACCACAGTACATTGTTGAGGCTGAGGGCTGCCCCTGGTTTGCCTCAGACGGCTGCAGGCTCTTCAGCCACAGGTTTGGCAACACAGAACAGTCACAGGACTGACCCTACCACGACACGGAGCCGGCTCCCGTATACGCAACTAGCAAGCTGTTCCGAGGCACCGAAAAATACTCATAGCAAAACAGAACACAGGGAACAGCTGTTGCAATCAACACACGCCGAAGTGACGCCCCCCTGCAGTGCACGCAGGGGGAGGGTGCGCGCCCTTTGCCTGGGCTGTGCTGAAGAAGCGAGAATGCGAAAGAAAGAGAACGCGTGGGTCGGGGCCAGGGAGTGTAGGCCCTCACGTCAAGCAAACAAGTAAGGAAGCTTGGCACACAGCGTTCATGGAAATGGTATGAGAACAAAGAATTCTGTGGATGCCAGCCAGAGTGTCATTGCAAGTAGCCACAGTGACATGGCATGCCGCAGCGCTTGGGCTAGCGAAGAAGACATTGACAGACCTTCACGGGCTCAGGTCGCTTGTACTGGCGCCAAGATCCTCGACTGCGCGCCTTGCTGCTCGCCAGCGCTGCTCAGAGACAACAGCGGCTCCAGCCACTGGGAAAGGCATCATCGAAGCTTCGCTGCGGGTCTTAGGTGCGACGGTGTGATGGTGTCGGAAGTGCTAGGTGGACGCGTCCCCGCCTGTCATGGAGATTGTCATTTGCGTTGCCTCTACGGCGCACAACAGAGCCTTGCCGCATCAGTCAGAAATCGCAGCTCATGCTGTGTCGCTGTGTAAGTCCTAAAGGACGAGGCTGCCTGAGGTGCAACTCGCGGATGCTGAGGAGCGGCACGCGACATTATCCGAACAACCTGGGGCAGCGAGGAGCACCTTCACACGGGCTTGGGCGTTGTCCTGGTTCGAGACACTCGGCTGTGCACCAGCTTTTGCATCGCAAATAAATCCGCGCATAAACAAGGCATGATTGCAGACGTTAGGTCTTGTTCTTCCTGGGGCAAACTGACGAAGCCAGTGCCGAGCACAGCGAGACTGGAGATATTGTGCTGCTAGTCTTCCAGTTTCGTTAGTCCGGTACAATCGTAAGTTTGAGATTCAGATGACCTAGTGCCGGCGAAGTTGTACTGCAGCTAAGGGCACTGGTATCGCATCTTGCATTGCTGCACACGGCGAGAGAATACGTCAGTCCCAAACAGGCTTTTGCCGGACCTGCCGGAGAACTTCGCCAGCATTTGGTTGAAGACGGCGGCAATATTGAAATTTGGGGCCGACTACTTCAAGGCCAACCATCACGTACAGAAGTAGACATACATTGTTGGTGCTTGGGCAGGATGCAAGAACACTGCGACTTGTCCTTGCCAGGGCCATGCGCAACCTAGTCACAGTGGCCCCGGGAGGCAGTCTCGTGGCCCCGGAGTGTCAGATATGCTGCAACACGCGGGGTGTTCGCACATGTGCAGCTCGGAACAGGTTGCGTTTCCTCATCAAGTGTGATGACGATGCCTTCCTTGACATCGATGCTGTGGCAGCTGACATCATGGCAAGCGCCCCCGTAGGCCAGTTGTGGAGCTGCATGCGTAGCCTACAGCCACACTTCCACAGAATGCAGGCTATAGCCAAACTGTGGATTCGCGAAGATGCTCCGTGTAACATGCTTGAGCTCCCTCCTGCCGCAGGTCTGCTTTGGGGCCATGTACCCCAGATGGTTTCAGCATTCTGACCGGTTTCCTGCTGAAGGCAAATGACATGGAATCATACCCCACGCAGCCAAGGTCATGGCACTGGTGGAGCCAAACAGAAATGCATCCGACAAGTATTTCGTCCCCCATGAAGCTGCCCGGAAGCACGCATCTGATACTTCTCTCTATTGTCGTTTATCGAGTACATGAGGCGTTGCCAGACCGAGGTTTATCCTATGCAGTCTCTCGGACTTCTCGGGTTGCATCCGTGTGTCTCAGCGGGGCCTGGCCCAGCTGTTTGCCAAGGTACTATCCACCCTATGCCCGTGGTATGGCATATGCCTTATCTGAGGATGTGGTTCTACCGCTTGGTACTGCCTTATATGAAGGTCACATAGATCCTTTTCCTTACAGGGAGGACGTGTCTGTGGGCTTGTACATTCTGGAACTGGCAAGAAGCGGGCGAGCAGCTTGTTCCAAAGTGCAGCCACCAGCATTGAACGAACGTGGCTTTAGCAAGCCGAAGGTTGTCATTGGCCATGCAAGGTACGCGTGGTTCCACACCAGCGCAAGGACGCAATGCCCTTGGAGTCTTGCCGACAAGACTTGCAGAGTGTCTTCTGAAGAGCACACGTAGACAGCCCTGCTCGCCGTCTGGGAAGATCCAGAGCCTGCTGGCTCCTGCAAGCCCAAGGACTTCAAGGAGCATTGTGCTGGGCCCCAGAGCAGCAATCCCGTGCTGGTGATGCATAGCAGCTTGGCCGGCGAACTATGCGTCATCTACGAGCCAAAAGAAGTCCAGCTGCCGTGCTCAGGATTCGAGCCTGCTACTGGGCCATGTTTGTGGAAGTTGGTGCAGGACACGTGCTCGTGTCATCCGGATTGAGGGTCACCTACATCCGTGCCTTCGACCACTGAGCAGGAGCGCCGCCGCGAAGTGGCCAAAGGTGCTACACGCAACGCGGACTTCTGCTCGTGCTCGCGGCTGCTCGCAGTGCAGAGCGTGTTAGATTGAACACGTATTGAACATAAGATAGCTTCACCCACCCGAGTTAATGTAGACTTCCGTGTCCAACCCTGGCCGGGATGCGGTTTCTGTGTCCAAGGCTTGCCAGGCAGGCGCTCTGACTGGAGGCCGCGTATGCAGCAAAAAGCCAGACTTCACCATGCAGGCCAGGAAGTTTTCGACAGCCCAGGACCTGTTGCAAAGAGGCTATCCATACTGTCCACAGCCATTTTGCAAAGGTGTTGCTTGGTCTGCTCGATCTGCTTGTTCATCGGCGTATAGAAGCGATGCGAGAGCTTGCAAAATCGCACTAAAGAGCAGTACTTAGTCAAGCACTTGATTGTTGCAACTCACTCCATCCCAGATCTAACGTATCCAACGTGTCAGTCAAACACGGTGTGATTCTTGCTGCGGGCAGGGACTCAATATTGCTTGTTAAGTGCACAGCCATGCGTGGACGCCAGAACGATGTGGACAAAACAATCTGTGTTGTTGATGCTGAGAGTGTTTGCGACATAGATGGGGGGCGCACCGTCGCAGATTCTCGTCCACTCAATGTTGGCCGCATTCTGCAGGCCATCCAGAAGTTACAAGCCGAGGGTCTCAAAATCATTTTGGTCAGCCGGCAGGACATGTCGACACTGATGCATGACTCATCTGTCGATGCATCAGGCTTTTTGTACATCAAGTCCTTGAACGGCCCAGCTATTGACACGATACGCACTGCTGCAGACTACCGATGCTTTTTCGTAACTTCTGCCGATGCTGCCGCTTTCGAATCTGACTGGCGCCTGCCACAGAGACACCAGATGTGGTTATATCAGAACCACAACATGCAGGTGAGATTTGAATTTGAGCCGCAATCTCGGGAATTCGTGCCAATTTTTTCAGCAAGCTCGCCATCCCAGGCGAGCCCCGAAAAGAGTGAAGAGTGCTATCAGCAGACCGAGTTGCTCGGGCCAGAGCATGGCGTGCTGGAGACTCTGCCGAGCGGGTGGATTTCAGATTCTTTGGAACCATTGATGGCCGTTCTTCCTTGCAGAGAAGACATTGCCTCGCAGCCGGTTCTTGCTATTCAGGCACAGGACGAGAAAGATCCCATTGTTCAGCACGCCGTCAGCTTGTCTCAGACTCACATATACAGTGGGACCGAAGAGTCCGATCTGCAAGATTGGAGAAAGGTAAAAGGGCCTTGGTCTCACGAACACATCAGCTCTCATGTCGTGCGCGTTGCTGGAACCCGGAACCCGCTTTGGGCAGTGGGAGCCGGCAGCAGGAAGCTGGCCAGAAAACGAGCAGCACATTTGGCTTTGGTAGTTGCATACCATGCATCGAAAGCAGCTACCGCAGCCTGGAATGTTGGGCCAAAGGACTGCCAAGATCTCAACTGCATGGTTGCCCGAGCCCGCAGGTTGATGGCACATGCACGTTCCCTTGGGGTTTTCCCGAGCATTCAGGAAGACAGCTTTCTTGCACCACAAGCCTCGAACCAGTCCAGTTCATTGGCTGAGATCACGGCCGACGAATTTGCCGGCAAAGCCACACGCTGGCTCGGAGACCCTGGCGTCGAGGAGGCCGTGCGAGTTAGCCTGGAGGAGATGGATGGGAAACTCGCGGGCCGGAAGGTGGTCGCTACCGAAGCCTACTTTACTGAAGCTGGTAGCGGGTATTTGAATCTCCAGAAAGGGGATCAGGTGCAAGTTATGTATGACAGGATCGAGGGACCTGGCCCCGAAGACAGGCACAAGGGCTACGTGTACGGTCGGCTTCTCACCACATCTGGTGATGCCCCGGGTTGGCTTCCGACCGATGTAGTCCGGTTCGAATGATGCTCAGCTGCTCGAGAGGCCATTCACAACACTCTGCCGCGTGCTATGAGCTTGGACAAAGGTCTTGCTTTGCATATCTTCCGATTTATATGCAGGAGTTGCCCTTTTTGGGCCGTAATTTGAACAGATTGTTGGCATCGAATGTACATTCTAGTAACGGTGCAGTCGGGGATGCAGGGATACCATTTGGATCCGGTTTAGCGGCGTGTACCTAGCCCAGACCAAAACATGAGGACCATGTCGAACGGATAAAGGATAAAACTGATTTTGTGACTGGAAGTCTGCAACTTGTGGATCCCCGGTGCTATCTTCTGTTGACAGGGGCTGTGGTCCCCGACAGTGGTCATGTTTCTGGCCTTAGGCTACTTCCAGCCGAACAACAGTAGCAGAACTAATGTCACAATCGTAGATTCCAGCGCCGCGGTAGTCATCAAAAGGGTTCTCAACTTTGAAATGGGTGCTCTTATGAATTCGGAACGAATGAATGGGCTTCTGGCAATGCGACAAAATCCCCACAACTTGACATGTTGCTACCCTCAGTCCTCCCACTCGAGCCATTGGCCCTCAGCGGCTGGCTCAGGGGTAGAGTAGACCTGCAGAGCTGGATAAGCGCATGATCTGTGTCCAGCATTTGCTGTGCCTCGTCGTTTACCACCGCCTGGATACAAGCCCTCGCTGGCAGGTTGGCACTATTTCGCGTGTCCTGTTTTCGGATGTAACCTGAGACGTGTTTAGCCTACCCTTGACAAGGCCCCTTCCTACCCTGCTGCCTTGTCTCGAGACAGGTACCAGATAGGCCTCGCAACCGTGCTCTCTGCTATTCTTCTGCCTGCTGGGAGCAGGCATCAATACATTCAATTCGCACCTGCTTCCGTAGATGCAGGCGGACAGGCTTGAGCCCTCTCTCCAGAGATCAGCAGGTGAGGTTACCTTGGGTTTTGTCATGCAAATTCCTCGGCCCATCTACGTCCACAACATCTGTTGGTTCACCTTTATTGCAAAAACGCTTTTCATCTGCACGCTTTTCATCTGCAGACTGGCTCCGCTCCTGGTTGGAGTGGTCCCCGAAACTTTTGCGTTGATCTCAGTCAGGATCCAACTGTACAGTCGAGATTCAAGGAGATGCAGTACACATCATGGCCGGAACCCTCTTCATGTTTCGTTGGTGCTTGCGGACTTGCAACTTGGAAAGCCTTGGGTGGTGGTGGCTGCCAGCTTGAGACAGGCGCTGCAGAAAGGCCCATCACGCCTGGGCTTGTGGCGTGGCTTGTGCTCTGCTCTCGTCGCATCGAGACAAGGCGTGATGTGGCAACTTTGGGAGGACGGGCTCTCACCTGCTTAACTCAGGTCCTCAAGTTCAAACCGTTACGCTGAACACGGATCACCCGAATCCCATGGCACTCTTAAGCTCTGCAGCTTACAGCTGGAAGCCCTGCATCCCACAAACTTTAAACTTTAGACCCATGAAACTCACGGGGTTTATAGGGGACCCACCGGAAGCCCACTAGGCCCCATTGGGCCCCATTGGCAGATTGCAACCCACAGAGGTCCCCTCCACAGGGGTCCCTCATCAACCCTGTGACAAATATTTCGGCTATCCAAGCAGACCTGAAGTTTCGGACTTCCCTATAGGGTTTTAGGCCTTAGGGTTTAGGCCGATTATTCAGAGACTGTGAGCGGGCATCGACAAGCATGGATTACGGACTTGCAGGGTCTGTGGCTTTGGGACAACGTGAGCCACTTCTCGCTTTTTGTAAGCATGGTTTTTCTTGTTCTTGTTCTTTTGGAGGTAGTTTATGTTCTTGTTCATGTTGCTGCCGTTGTTCTTCTTTATGTTTTCTTACTAATCACGAAAGCTCTCGCCAGGGAGCCTTTCGTTTCAAGAGTCAGAACTTGTTCTGCCAGAAGGCTTAGGGGGTATGGGGGGGGGACCCCCCCCAACAGGTGGC
>CAJNJA010014736.1:2050-12069 GCA_905231915.1 Symbiodinium necroappetens | reverse complement strand
CACCACCACACACCACCACCACCACCACCACCACCACCACCACCACCACACACCACCACCACCACGACGACGACGACGACGACGACGACCACTAACCACTAACCACTAACTACTTAACTACTTAACTACTTAACTACTTAACTACTTAACTACTAACTACTGACTACTGATTACTGACTACTGACAACTGACTACTAGCTACTGCTAGCTACTAGCTACTAGCTACTGCTAACTACTAACTACTGCTAAGTACAAACTAGTAAGTACTAGCTACTAACAACTAACCACTAACCACTAACTGCTGACTACTAGCTACGAACTACTAACTACTAACTGCCAGCTACTAGCTACTGACTACTGACTACTGACTACCAGCTACTGCTAACTACTAGCTACTGCTAGCTACTAGCTACTGCTAACTATTAGCTACTGCTAACTACTAGCTACTGCTAACTACTAACTACTGCTAACTGCTAACTACTGCTAACTACTGGCTAGTAACTAGTAACTACTAACTAGTAACTACTATGTACTAACTACTAACTACTAACTATTAACCACTAACGACTAACTACTAACTACTAACTACTAACTACTAACTACTAACTACTACCTACTAGCTACTAGCTACTAACTACTAACTACTAACTACTAGCTACTACTACCTCTACTGCCTACTGCAACAACTATTACTAATACTACTACTACTACTGCTGCTGCTGCTGCTACTACTACTACTACTACTACTGGTACTACTGGTACTAGTACTAGTACTAGTCCTAGTGCTAGTGCTAGTGCTAGTGCTAGTACCAGTACTAGTACTAGTACTAGTACTAGTACTAGTACTAGCACTAGTACTAGTACTAGTACTACTACTACTACTACTACTACTACTACTACTACTAGTACTGGTACTAGTATTACTACGACTAGTAGTCAATTTTTTAATCCTTATTTGATTTTTTTGATCCCTTCCGCCTTATTTTCCCATTTTTCTACATTATAGTGATGCAATTTTTTGATCCTTAATCTTAAGTTTTTTTGATCCTGTGGTTTCATTTTTGATCCTTATTTAATTTTTTGATCCCTCACCCCGCTGTTGCACCCGCAGCCTTCGTTTGATTCCCCGATGAAGATGCCTCGGTGTCCACTTTTCCCTTTCGGCTCCAGCTGTGCTTTTGTTCTGCTTTCGAGGGCAGTGTGCCGGGATCCCGACTTGCCACAGGAGCTCTAATCTGCCAAGTTTGGCTTCACGCCTCTGCTGAGGTCGGCTATGGCTGAGTTGGCCAATCTGGGAGGCACAGAACGAACGTGAAGCTTCCTCTCGTGATCAGATGTTGGCCACTCTCAATGGAACGCAACGTTTGCTCGCAGAAATCTCAGCAAGTTCAGCTCTTTGAAGAGGCACTGCCTTCGTGGCATTGCCGTCGTCTACAGCCACCAGTCTGCGTGCCACAGGCGCTCTGCCGGTGGACACATGTGGATCAGCGGAGTCCTAGACTGTACCTAGACATCCCAAGCACCACGATGTCAATCTCTGATACCCAAGTTGCTTAGAGCTTGATTGCCACAGGGCACTCGGGGCATTCCGCTGCCAGCTCATCGGCGTCTCAGGCCCGAAGACTTTTCAGGGCTTGCATTTGCCAGGCTAGCTGATGCAAGGCTGGCTGGTTGTTAAGATGACAGGGCCCGCGAGCTGCGGCGGCTGCTACAGTGGCAGGCTTCCGGGTGATCCGCTGGCGATGGTCACGACGAGCGTTTAGGGTGCCAGGTCGACGCAAGGAGCAGGGCGGTTTCACCTGCGAGAGAAGCAATGAGACGATCTTAAGCGCACGATCCAGGGGCTTGTTGAGGTTTGGGATTTCTGGAAGGTGAACTGGAAGGTTGCCTCTTCTATCTCAAGCGCTAAACGCCCCGGTTTTTTTTTGCCAGGGCTCGCTGCCTTGGCATCGCAGGGCTCCCGCAGGCATCCGAAACTGCCGATGTGTACGCCTGGAGGGTTTTGCAGGGTGCCAGAAGGCTATAAGGGTTGCAATAAGTCTACCATGCAGGTCACGCTAAGACTCGAATTGGTATTTTAAGGTATGACATGTGCATGCTAAGGGCTGTAAGGGTAGAGGGTTCTGCAGTGCAGGGCGTACCATGATCAAGATTTGGGTTACCACAGTCGATGGCCTTTGGTTGCGGGCCGGCTTCCTGTGCGCATTCGGACGTCTCTACGAGTGATCTGTAGTCCCCGAGGTGATATCGTTTGCAAGGTTGAACAGTCTTGGAAGCTGAAAGCTACCCAGCTTACTTCATCGATATCGTAGTTGCTCCGACCTGTAAAATGCCTGAAGCAGCTGAAGCTTTGAGCCTCGGATGAAGGTCGCGAAGGACGGCCCTGAAGGGTGCTGCCACGGAACTTCCCACCGTGGACCGGGTTGGGAACCTAGAAGCTCGACTCATCATCATCATCATCCACCATCATCATCATCATCCTCATGGTGATCATCATCATCACCACCATCATCATCAGGCAGGACCTGCATAAAAAACAAACATTTTGCAATCATAGATGTGGAGGAGGGTGTGTGGTGTCAAGTTCTGCAGTGCAGGCGAGTGTTCCCCCCCCAGCCGGATTCTAGATCCTGCATGACGTTGCTCTCAGAGAGGCAAGTGAGACCGTCGTCAAAGGCCTTAACACCATATTTAGAAAGGGCAGTTTGAGGCCCATGGTGGCTGCCGATCCTCCCAGAGTAGTCTCGTCGGCAGAGGTGCTTCCCGCGCTCCGAACTGCCGGGGCTTGCATCCTGGAAGGGGCAGGCAGCTCCAGGGAAAGGGCCGCGGCGCTGCCTGGAGAAATCTTCGGCGCAGTTCTCGCGGCGGCACCGGAACCCGCGGAGGTCTCGGAGAAAACCCTGGGACCTCGTGGCATCCGCAAGGATGACGCCTTCCGAGCGCACACTGACGGCCATGCCTACGGGGACCTCTTCCCGGACTACTTCCTTTTGCTTTGCGCGCATGCCAGCTCGAAGGGAGGTGGTAACTTTGTCATCGATGGCTACCAACTCCTTGATGGATTGGCGGAGGATGCTGAGAACTCTTGGGTAGTGAAGGCACTGGAGGAAAGGGCCGTTGATCAGACTTCCCGACTGCCCAGTATTTCGCCCGTCGTTCTGCGAGCACCTGACGGGCGGCGAGCCCTTCGGTGTCGCTTGTCTGGTCCGCCGGCAGCTTTTGCAGCACAGAGGGTGAGCCATGATTCCGACGACCCGGAGAAAGATGCACGCATGTTGGCGATTTACCATCAAGCGGTAGAGCAAGCAGCGGAAGCAGCCGACAGGATCTACTTGCGGCCAGGTGATGCCCTGGTGGTGGACAACTACCGCATGTTCCACGGCCGTGATCCTTACGTAGATCCGGATCGCTTGTTGTGGCGCTGCTGGATCTGGACCACAGCTGCAAGGGGCGTCCCAGACACCGAACTGCACTCCACACCCGGCAACACGGCGGGGGAAGTGCGCCCCGACGAGGCACCCTCGAAAAGGCAGAGGCTGGAGAAGGCGGAGGAAAGCTGAAAATCAGCGCGTTCAGGGCCATCATGGTAAGCGGGTGTGCTAGCTGTTAGCGGGCCAGTACCCTGGGGCACCGAAGCTCAGGCCACCACGAAGCAATGGAGGCGAGACTTGATGAGGCCGAGGACTTAGAGGCTCTTATTCCCCTAGGATCCCATTTTTTTATGGCTCAAGCCGTCCCAGGTCCGACCAGTACTACAAGTTTGGCAGGAGATGGTGCAGCTTGCATGCGTAGTGGGTGTGAGCTTGACTGGAAACATATGGACAAATGCCCCTTGTCGCATGATGAGGCATGATGGTTTTCGTTGCTCGTTCCACGACAACAGGTTGGGAAACAGACGACAGCTAAACCCTGCAGGACCCAGATGGAGAATGCCATGAATCAGCTGCAGGAGGCCAGGAACGAGACATATGTACGAGTGGTTCTGCGAAAGTTACGCCAAGACGGGAGGGCTCGAAGTTACGACGCTCGTGGGTTGCACCTGCGAGGTCAGTGGCAGCGAGCTGCTGACCAAGGCCTGCACTCGTCGATTTGAGGGAGACGAGAAGAAGCTGATCCATTTGCCCGTCGGTGGCCATCTGCCCCGCTCTATCCAGCTGTAATAAGCAACAGTCCAGAAAGTTTATGCTTGAGACTCGGAATTCCATATGCGCAGATTCGGCAGAATGGCTTCCGCCTGACTGTGAGCGGCTGAGACGACGTGGGTGTCCGTCGCAAGCTGCCGCAATTGAAGAGGGTGTGTGAGAGCGCGGATAAGCGACGTGATTGTGTGCCTAGCCGGGAGCTCTGTAGGTCGGCGACATCACCTTCGTGTTGGCGGAGTCCGGACCCAAGCATCAAGAAATAGCATGGGCAGAAACCTGAGCCGTAGCCCCCAAAACGCCTGCAGGTCCTATGGCTTCTGCTGGGGCGTGGAGCGAGCGGTCGCCATGGCCTACGAGGCGCGAGCCATCTCTCTTCCCAGCTTCGTTTTCTGCCGCACGTCGTTGTTGCGTAGGCGTAGTCTCTGATTGATCAAACAAGGACCAAGCAGAGTGCTCGTTCTTTTTACTGAAACCACTGGCGAACGTGTTTGCCGGAATGTAGGCTGTATGAAAGTGCCGGGTGATGTGACAGCGCAGCATCGCCGAGCTCTGCAGGCTCGAGATTTTTTCCCAGACAAGAACATTTGGGTGACGTCGGGAACTCAGCTGCGAATTACCCGACTGTCGTTGATTATGCTGTTCAGATTCTCCTTCGTTCTTGTCATTGTAGGAGTTCCTGCATTCGGAGCTGTCATTGTGATGCGATGTCATCATTTCCGCTGCACACCAGCTATTCCTGTGGCAAGGAATGAGATCATTCACAATCCGTCGGTGCGGGCCGTAGATACTGTGTCATGCAGACATGGAGGCCTCAATTCGGAGTATATACGTGCTAAATAGTGTACGTAAGTGTAGACTGCAGTTGTTGAGGTGAACCAGAATCTCTCCGATAAAGGGATGCGCTTCGTGGAGACAACGAAGGATGGGGGCAAGGCTCCGCTCTTCTGCCTTTGGCTTGTCTGTCTTTCATGCTATTCTCCGGATCATGTGCGCATATTTGGCATGAGCACGTGCATACTTCACTCATACACACAATTATTTATGCACAGAATCACATATTGTTATGCTTAGTTGAAATAACAATATATATATATTTCTGTTTGCATGTATGTATGTATGTCTGCCTGCCTGCCTGCCTGCCTGCCTGCCTGCCTGCCTGTCTGTCTGTCTGTCCGTCGGTCTGTCTGTCTGTCTGTCTGTCTGTCCGTCTGTCTGTATGTATGTATGTATGTATGTATGCATGCATGTGTGTATGTACTGTATGTGCTCTCACACATGCATGCACGCATGCATACATACATGCATACTTACATATGCATACATGCGTACATGCATACATGCATGCATGCACACATACATACATACATACATACATACATACTGACTTACTTACTTACTTACCTACATACATACATACATACATACATACATACATACATACGCACATACATGCATATGCATATATATATATATGCATATATCCATACATATGTATATATATATATACATATATATACATACACACACACACACCTAGCTGTGCGCGCCTAAACAGCCCTGCCAATGCCCGTCGAGGCTGCACTGAGTTTCACACGTTTTTGCGGGGTTCAAGGTTCAGGTTTGGGGGTTCGGGGGTTACCAAAGATCCATGGATGGTGTCGATATCCTGAAACGGCTCAGCCTGGTTTCCATGAAGCTTACGAACCTTTGGCAATGAGCCGCAGGCAGGATCACTCGATATGTTGCTTTTGTCAGGATTATTCAGCCGTGGAGGAGGGGGATGCCCCTGGCTCAGGAGTAGGGCTCGAGCTTGGATTGGACTTTCTCGCCAGCACCCGAGGTTGTCATTCTGCCCGCCTTCGGTGCGTCCGTCGATGAGATGGCACTGCTTAAAGTGCGCTGGGCCGGGACAATGATAACGGCGCAGCTGCGCAGCTTTTGGGCACGCCAGTCAATCAACTTAGATAATTTGTCGGTGCCCGCATATGCATCATGTGCATCTATCATAGAGAGCTGTTTCAACCGAATTTTTCCAGCTGTCGGTGCTTGGCATCCGCAGGGAAGCAGTCACTGCAGTCTGAAGTCTGAAGGTTCAGGATCCTGCTGAGGGCCGTCTCCCGCCGTATCTAATCACCGGGTTCTCCAGAATCAAAACAGAGTCAAAAGGATCTCGTGTGCAGCCTGTAAACTGTAGGTTCGTTTCATGGACGGCCATAGTTCAATTGCGAAGACCCCCCAGAGTTCAACCTGCTCCCTGGCTAGCTTGAGAGCTGCGCTGTGAGGAGCGCAATGTTCAGATCGTGGACACCACCTGCCCATGGGTTTCCAAGGCTGGCTCGGTTGACGGATGCCAAATCGCAGTGCTGCTGTTGTTGTTGCTGCTGCTGTTGTGGTTGTTGTTGCGGTGGTTGTTGTCGAGGGTGATCACCTGCATTATCCAATGGTTTGAGAACATCATGCTCTCTCCTGCGCCCGCAGGTCTGGGCTTCAGTCGAGCGCAGCAAGGCCCTTCTAGACACAGCATGTTGCGCACACTGCACAGCCAAAATCCTAAGAGTCGCTTTTTCTGCTCTGACGCCTGCGGTTTGAATGAATGGTCCCGTGCCGTCAGCAAAGCATTGTTGCAGTTTCAATGCCTGCTAGAGGACAAGGATCATACTGCCATCATCCACGGCAAGTGCCGCTGGTGGAGTTCTGACGGGGCTTTGCTCAATTTGAACGGCTACAGTCGCGATCGTTCACGCTCGAATTCCTTGATCATCCAGGGCCCTAAGAGTCAGGTTGCTCCTGTTCCGCCCAGTTCTGTTTTTCCACAGTTCTTTTGCCATGTTGCCGCACGTCTGCATCAGAGCAGTCTTTCCTCTGGGCAAATCGAAATCTCGAAGTTACGCGGATCAGCTGTTCCGGCCCAGTTGCCATGACCAGGCCTCACCCGCGTCTCATTGCAGGCTGTAGTATATGATACTATGTCATAGTATATGGTGACACATTCGATACTGTAGTAGATATATTCGTATGTTGCAGTTGCAGTATGCTTTAATCGTTTATTACCGTGCTATCCCGCAGGGCCCTCTAAGTGCAACGTCGCTTTTAGAAATTCCAGGTACGACCACGAGGAGACTGTGGCCACCAAGTCCTTCGCGTCGAAGTGACCCTGATCGGGTTAGAGCTTAGGGTCTTCGACGGTGCTAATGACACCTTGGCTCGTGGGGCAGGTACATCGTCCTGAAGAACATGGCAGAAGCGGAGTACATTGCAGCCTACGTGCTGGGAGAGGGCAACAAGGAGGCCAGCTGCAATCGGGCCGGCGGGGCAGAATTTGTCACGTTCTTTGCAAGCCCATTCCTCTGCAACATCGCAGAAGAGTTGCTCTTTTTGTGAGGAGTTCATGGCCAAGTTCAGCAAGGCGGCAAGTCGCCGTAAACCAGGCCGTGCTATGCCGGGCTATGTGGAACTGTGGAGGCCATGAGCCCGGGCTTCGACCCGGATGTGGACCTGGATCGGGTCGGTGTGGCCAATCAGACCACAATGCTCAAGGCAGGCTGCGGGGTTTCGCCCCTTGTCATCACCCCTGTTATCTTGTCTCCACTCTCTTCAGCTTTCTGCAAGGGCGAAACCGAGCTCATCGGCAAGCTCTTCGAGCGGGTCAGCGCAATCTTTACTTGCATTAACTGACTTTGTGAAGCAAGCAGGCCTGACTAGGCTGTTTCGCCTCGGAATTAGTGGTGTGCCAGCAGCTTCATTGGCTCGTTTCGTGCAGTCACGGCAGTAGGACGCTGAATTCAAGCTTCGCTGCAGACCCTCATCAAGAAGTACGGCCCGCAAAACATCAACGTGTCTTGTCTGTGACTTGCAGGTTTTTCTGATCATTGCTGCAGCGATGTGGCGAACGAGTTGGCCTGCCGAAGTACCTCTTAGGAACACTTCATGTCCTTCAACACCATCTGCGACGCCACTCAGGCACGCTGCCTAGTCTAGTGGCTGTGGTTGTGTCAGTCGAGCCTATCATGAGGAGAGGCAAGATGCCATGTACAAGATGTTCGGCGCTGAGTACGAGGCAAGGCCGACATTGCCAGAATCTTCGGCCTAAGCGATGATGGGCATGCAAGACTGGCTGGAAACGAAAGCTGCGAAGCTGAACTAAACACGACTTGACTACTGCTTTTGATTGTGCAGCCAGTCTGATGCGAGAGTGGATCCGCTTTTGCTGGTATTCTGGGAGTGTGCAGAGCAACGTGTCTTGCCGCTTCTCGCACAGCCGCTAAGCATCAGCTATCCCAAACTTTACTTGCTCACACTGCTGCCTCGAGATTGCCGCGAGACTTGGATGCACACTCCTGGCGCCTCCGCGATCCTGCGCGTCTCTGAGTGTTTGCGCATCGACCTGAGGATGGCTTCGAGGTTGACTTTGCGTTTTCTACTAGCTGCACTCCCGGTTTTCGAAGCCTCGGAGCTCTGCGACGCAGGCGATCACACGGTCGAGCCAGAACTAGCCGGCAAGAGCGAGCCTTGGTGAGCCCAGTGTTCCCACGAAAGGAGATGCCGCTTGTGCAGCACGCTCGTCGGCGCTGCTGCAGCACGGCGCCCGCGAGCGTCCCGGAGGGTGTGAGACGCTGCAATATGCAAGGAATCGATGAAGAAGGATCAGCTGGCGGCCCTCAAGTGATTCCTGCTGTGAGCGGGTTCTAAGGTCAAAGTCGGGCCGTCGACGAGAGCCTCTATGGCGCTGGCTTCGCACCCATTTGCAAGGACCCGGCCGACTTCCTTCCAGAGAGGGAGATGTGGGCCTGGTGCGACTTCTACGGGAACGGTGCCGTGATGCCAGACGAAGCTCGTCAGCCTTGGCAATCCTTGGGAGCCTGCGCTTGCTGCCGGTGTTTGCTTTTGTTTGAGTCTGAGGAGACGACCTGCAATGATCAAGAGGGTTGTTATGGTGGAACGGGCTGGTGCCACTGTGAGGGCAAGGAGGGTTGCCTGGCCGTGGGTGGCTACTGGTTCGCCCAAACCTGCACGATGGAGGTGGAGATGTTCAGGCAGAATCGGCAGAGAGCAGGGGGGGTCTTTTGCATCTTGCGAGTGCGGCACCTTTCCCTTCGCCGCCTTCGCCAGTCAAGAACAGCGCGAGATGTTGCACCTGGCCGACTCCAGCGGCAGTTGCCTGGACCTGGAGGTGGGAGACCACGTGGTGTAGCGGTAGGTAATTGCAACAAATGTCTGGTGGTCCTGTTTTCCACAACCGGAGCAAGGGGGGTGGGTGGTACATAGCGCCGTCGTTGTCTTCGCTCCTTTTTGGGTTTGGCTATGTGGTGGAGGGTGGTTGGTGCATCATCTCGTTCCGATGGGTTGAGAGGAAGGAAGGCCCAGAAGCCCGTGGTTTCGGAGGCCCCCAAAGTCGAAACCACCTTGACACGCCATGGCTGCGCCGAAAAAAATACCCTAAACCCTAAACCCTAAAGTAGTGCGTTTGCTGCATCATGTTGTTTATTTGCCTAGCAGATTACTGGGGTTGTTTTCGGTTTCTGTACTTTGGGAGGATTTATATTGGCCTAGGATTGGACCGGAGACCATTTATTAGAACTTCATGCCATTTTTTCCGCCACGAAGCTTTTGGCAACTCTTTGATGGGATGTGATCAGGATGCCTAAACACCCATACTTCAAGTCATGCTGTATGCAGTCAGAAGGCCAACTTTTTCGCAGACATACTTGGATTTTTGTCCACGGGTCTTGTTTGCCAGATCCAGTGCCGAAATGCTGCACGATTGCGCTGTGCATCCACTCAAGACAAGTTGTTGTTTAAAGACATGGACCATCGCACCGAATATGCCTGCTCATCTCACCGCTGAAGCTGAAACCCAAGGCAGCAGCAACAGCAGCA
>CAJNJA010014735.1:0-12070 GCA_905231915.1 Symbiodinium necroappetens | reverse complement strand
GAGGTTGTCACCGAATGCAATCGACTTGGCTATCCCGTGAAGATCGTTCACACAGACCGGGCCAAGGAGCTGATGTCCAAGGCTACCATGGACTGGTTGCAGTCAAACCTCATCCAGCCTTCCTTCACCCAAGGAGATGATCCGAAGTCCAACGGTTTAGCCGAAAGGTTGGTTGGGTGGGTCAAGGCTAGAGCCCGGTTGCATCTAGCGTCGTCAGGCCTTGGAGTGGAACAGTGGCCTTCAGCAATGGCTTTTGCGTGCGCAGAGCACCGTCGTCGCTTGCTACAGCAAGAAGGGACCCTTCCCCGGTTTGGTCAAAAGGTGATCTTCAAAAGTAAGCATCCCACCGGCAAATCAAAACGACCGTTTTTGCGTTGGGAGCATGCTGTGTATCTGTGTCCCACTCCCCGGACGGAAGGAGGACACGTGCTTCTCCGGGGAGCTTCAGGTGCTTATTTGGTAGCCAAGAATGTACGCTGTGTGGAAGATATGGTGGATCCTGAAGCTGAGTTTGGGAAAGAAGAGGTCGTGGAAGTCGACCCACCGGAACCCGGTTTCGACCACTCCCAAGGAGGATCACCCACAGTGCCGAGCAGGCGCGTCACAGGCAAAAGAGCAGTCCGCTCAGTTCAGTTGGCTTCAGAAGCGTTCGCGGAGAATCTGTTGCAAGAACAGCTCTTCACCTCCGATCATTGTGGGCGTCTGCTGCAGCTTGCGTTTGGTGGCGTCGAGGGAGGTACACGAAGGGAACATCGGGGTCCAGTTGGGTTCTCGGTTATCTTTGGTGCATATAGCCACGGGGGTTTGCAAGGGATAACGAGAGCCAGTAGGATGTACCCGATGGTGAGCAGGTACTTGAATGAGTATTTGCGCCGGTGCTCTTCCAATGAGCTTGCCGAAAATGAATGGGCGTCGCTCATGGTTGTTGTTGCCGACGAGGTGGCCATGCACCGGGATGTGAGGAACGAGCCAGGTTCCTTGAATCACGTCACACAACTGACTACTCGCATGATGTGGGTTGAAGGTGATTCGCCTTTGATGGCAGAATGTGAGCGAAAGGACGCTCAAGGGCGAACACACCAGGGATACCTGCTTCCTTTGACGCAGGCTACAACAGTGTTCGATCCTAAGCGTCGCCATGCAGTACTTCCAGCGACAAATTGGGTGATGGCAGGGTACACGCCACTGGGGTATCAGAAACTGTCGACCTTCAAGCAGCACCAGCTCATAGAGCTAGGGTTTAGGTTGCCTTCTCTAGATCGCACCCCAGCTGTGTGTAAGCTAGTGGGACCTTGTCCTCATAGGCTGCCCGGGTTCCGTGCAAGACCTTACCCGCCACCTCCAGGCAGAGCAGCTATGTTGGTGAGATACGCTAGGATGACGGCAGAAGAATGGGCGGAGCTGTGTCAGCTTGAGGAGGAGGAGTTTGAACGGCGAATGGGCCGTTGGCAGCGCGTGCTTGGGGGTCAGGATGAGGACCCTAACATGAACTCGTTGTCAGCTTCCATCCCTCATCACCTGTTCATGCAAACGGTGTTTCGACAGAGGAACTGGAATCGGAACCCGGAAGTGGTGGTGCCGGGAGCCGGGGGAGAGCCACGCCTACTCGCACGTGTCATGGACTTCGCAGACGACGGGCCAACAGAAGAGTCCCCGTTCCCCGATCGCATGCTTATGTTTTCGGTGCACGACGTGATCAGAGATGTCCTCGAAATGGTGATCCTACGCGTTGAGGCCAGACCCCCGCCGCATGAGCCACGGGTTCAGGAGGAGATTGGTCCTGTGTTGCAGCCACCCGGGCCAGCCCCGCCAGAAGTGCGTGCGGTAAAAAAGACCATTCAAGAAGCAGCCAGGTTCTCTGAGGCACCTGCAAGGCTACCGATATCGTTGCCCAATCCTGCATACATCAAGGTCGCTCCGGTGCAACCTGTCAGGTGTGAGGATTCAGAAGCAGCGGTGTGCAAGGCAGAGGCAGCCACTACCAAGGACCTGGAGAAATTGCTGGGTCAGCTTCAGGAGCCGCTAAGTGTTACTCACACTGCGTCCCAGGAGGAGGTGCGAGCCCATCTTGAACGGTGGAGACCAGCCATTGAAAAGGAATTGGGATCTTTGAAAAAGCAGGGTGTGCTTGTGAGTCACTACGGCAACGAGGCCCAGGAGCTGATGGCAAACCCGGAGACTTCGGTTATTTCCTCGAAGGGCGTCTTCACAGCGAAGGCCCCAGGGGGCCCCGATGATGGCTTGTTCAAGCGCAAGTGCAGGTTGGTAGGATGTGGCAACCAGGCAACGCATGTAGATGCAGATTCTCTCTACGCGGCTGGAGCACCGGCCGAGGTAGTGAGAGTTGCTCTCACGGAGGCCTGCAGTCACCAGTGGTCAGCCTTCACAACTGACATCAAGTCAGCATTTACCCAAACGCCAATACCGCCCTATGCAGCACGACGATACCTTCTACGACCACCACGTTGGTTGATTGACCTAGGCCTGGCTGTGCCCGGAGAGTATTACTCCCTGGGAATGGTTTTGTACGGCTTCAAAGAAGCCCCGGCTTGGTGGTCTGATCACCGTGACAGCAAGTTGCGTGGTGCAAAATTTCAAGGCTGTCACCTGGAGCAGGCTAAGTCGGACTCTTCGGTCTGGAAGATACAACAAGGGAGTCATCTGAAGGGTTATTTGATAACCTATGTGGACGACTTCTTGATCCTCAGCGACCGGGAGACCGCGGAGGGACTGCATCAGTGGCTCCTTGATGGTGCTGGCTGGGAGACAGATGGTCTGAGTGAAGCTCGTGAAGGGCAGCCGGTGAGGTTCTTAGGGATGCAGCTTCAAGGGTATGAGGACGGTCACTTCAGTCTGGACCAGGAGGCTTATGTGGACGAGTTGGTGAGGGCTTATCAGTTGAATGATGCCCATCGATCCAAGATTGTGTGCCCCAAAGAGATCCTGATGCGGGATTCGGATGTGGTTCAACCATTTGACGAGGAGGCTATCAAAGCAGCTCAGAAGGTGGCTGGGGAGTGTCTTTGGTTGTCGCAGAGAACGAGAATCGACATAGCGTTCTCAACCACAGTGCTTTGTTCCAAGGTGTCAAAGGATCCGCATGGCGCCATTGAGATCGGGAGGCGCATCATCCACTACTTGCATCATACCAAGGACTTCAAGCTCCACTTGAAGCCTGTGAAGGGTGTTGCTCCCCTCAGAGTGTTTACTGATGCATCGTTTGCCCCGCTGGGGCAGCATTCCTACGGGGGACACGTGGTGGAAGTCAAAGGTGTACCAGCCCTATGGAAGGCATCGAGACAGCAGTTGATCTCTCTGAGTTCCTCGGAGGCGGAACTCATACAAGCGGTAGAGGGATGCATGTACGCGGAGTCGCTCATGACCATTTTGGTCGACCTCGGGATTCAGTGCGACTCTGCCGAGCTTTGCCTCGACAATACAGCCGCGATAGCCTTTGTGAATTGGTCTGGAAGTCAGCGTACGAGACATCTCAAGGTCAGGGGCTACAAGATACGGCAATTGATCCAGTCAGGCTGGACGGTATCTCACTGTCCAGGTGAGTACCAAAAAGCAGATCTGCTGACCAAAGCGCTACCGTCTGTGCGCTTGCAGTTTCTGTGTCGCCTGTTGCAGCTAGGAGGTGAGGCTACACCGGCGACCACATCCAGGCCTGAGGTGCGTGCCGTTGGAGCTGTGCCATCTGCTTTGCTGAAGGTGTTGACGTTGCTGCAAATTAGCAGGTGCTGTAGTGAGTCAACGGACGATGGTGCTGATGAGGGTGGGGTTCCCATAGAGTGGCCATGGGAGCTAGCCGTAGTTACCGTCCTGGTTGTGCTTTCTACGTTGTTCCTATGGGAAGCTGCAGGTGCGCCGTGCAGACGCCGTCAATCCGAGGAGCCACAGATTCGGGCAGTTTCGGTCGAAAAGGAAAGGCGAGCGCGGAAACTTCAGGGCAGGGTGTCAGCCGCCATTGAGGCAGCACTGAGCGAGAGTCCTACGGGTGACGAGGCACTACCAAGGGTGCGAAAGGGCCGGAACAAGTGTTCCGGAGCCAGTGCAGGGCCCCGAAGCGAGAACACAACGCCTACGGTTGTGTATGGAGGGATCAACATGCATATCCCCCCTGCTTCCGTGCCTACAGAGGCAACCCTACCAAGGCCAGGGTATGCAACAGCACCAGTCCAGCTGCCAGCGGGAGCTTGCGGAAGCAGTGAGAATGCCGTGCCAGTGACTACAGGTGGGAAGCCTGCAGGGTTCGTAGGGTCTGACGAATATGAAGGGTCGGGTCAAAGAACCGCAGTCAGGGAACCCAGCCGAGTTGTAGCTTCTGTGCGTTCAAGCTCCATGCAGACCGATCCTGTGATTGTGCTAGACCCTAGCGAGTATGTCTACATTTCTGGTAGAGGTGAGTGTGTTCACAGGGATCAGGACTGTCAGGGGCTAAGAAGGGCGTTCGACGTCAGGCCGAAGGCGGTTTGCCAGTACTGCTTGAGTCGTTCGAGAGGTGTGAGATAGTAGAATGTGTGGTTCTCACCTAACGGAGGAACCAAGGAGGAGTGTAGAATTCCAGAAAGCCGTTGTACAGCTGGATATGCTCTTCCGCAGGAATCAGGGCTCTTGAGAAAACGATCACTCAAGGAGCAGGATGGTTTTTACAAAGGTGCAGACAGCTTAGCCGACTTGCCAAGACGCTGTTTGCGTGTGTGGGAAAAATTAAGCCCGTCAATTCGATTGTGCCATGTCCCTTCGGTGACCACGGATTTCTTCATAAGAAGACGAACTGTGGGTGTAACGATGGATGATGGCGAGGCGAACCCCAACCTGACAGATATTCCCAGTGAGACTGCCGAAAGAACGAGTAGCAGCAGGGAAGCACCACGTGATGAAGTTCAACACAAATAATTGAAGCCCCTATATTTCAGTGAAAAGGTTCATTAGAAGTAAGATAGGGTTCACAACTCGACTTACGACCGATGTGCCAAGCTCCCCAGCAAAGCTCAGTTGTCTGCATCTGCCGCTCCAAAATCAGCGGGTCCTAAATTCCAAAACGTTAAAACATCGAGCTTCCTAACATTTTTTGTCGCCTAAAGCCCCGACATGCTTTGGGGTTAAGGGTTTAGGGTTTTTAATGCCGGGTGTATTAGAGCCTCGGTTCGCGGAGCCCTGAGTTGGAGACGAACGGTTGATGATCTAAATCCTGCACTACCCAGAATAAGGAATATACCCTAATTCCCATAGTATAGGGACCTGGCCTTAAGGTAATGCTAAGGATTTAGATCATCAACAGAATCTCAGGTCTCCCTCTTCGTCGTCCTGCGGAAGTTCCTCCGGAACCTGCAGGTGCGCAGCGGGGTAGGGGTGAGGCTTCTGGGTTTCCTAACATGAGTCTCTTCTCTTGCTTGTAAGTGAGTTTTCTTTAAACCCCAAACCCTAAACCCCTAAACCCCTAAAGCCTAAGCCCTAAACCCTAAACCTCTATAAGCCCTAAACCCTAAGCAGTTTCTTGAGTAAGGTTACAAAGACTCGTGGAAAGTCCAGAGCCAGTCGTCAGGAGGATGACTTGGATGGGGCGAACTGGAGCTCCTTTGGTGGCCTGGTGTTGCCCTCTTTCTTCTTTCAGGCCTCGGGGTTGAGGGTGTGAGCAGTTGGTACAGAGTTAGTATATGGTCCCCAAACCCTAAACCCCAAACCCCAAACCCTAAACCCTAAACCCTAAACTCTAATTGTTCTTTGGAGTGCGGCCTTGCAGGATTTTTCAGCCCTTGTGGCCCATCAAGCCTAAGCCGGGGCGTAAACTCTGCAGCCGCGGGCTGGGGTTAAACTCCCAACCCTAAACCCTAAACCCCTGAACCCTAAACCCCCAAACCCTAAACACTAAACCCCTAAACCCTAAACACTAAACCCCTAAACCCCTAAACCCTAAGCCACTAAACCCCTAAACACTAAACAAAGCTCCTTAAACACGAAGCAAAGCTGCTTTGCAATCGAACCCCTGCAGCCCCAAAACCCGACATGCGCCCGAAGGCTTTGGAGGTTTAGAGGTAGAGGTTTAGGGTTTAGGGGTTTGGGGTTAGGGTTTTAGGGTTTGGGATTTGGGGGTGTAGGGTGCAGGGTTTGTGGGTTTAGGGTTCAGGGGTTAGGGGTTCAGGGTTTGGTATTTGGTGGTGTAGGATTCAGGGTTTGTGGGTTTAGGGGTTAGGGGTTTAGGGTTTGAGATTTGGGGGTAAAGGGTTCAGAGTTTGTGGGTTTAGGGTTCAGGGGTTTAGGGTTTGAGATTTGGGGGTAAAGGGTTCAGGGTTTGTGGGTTTAGGGTTTAGGGTTTAGGGGTTTAGGGTTTTGGGTTTGGGAGTTTGGGGGTGTAGGGTTTGTGGGTTTAGGGTGTGTGGGTTTGGGATTAGGGGGTTTAGGTCCCCAAGCCGGCCAGGGGGCTGCCGACATCTACGGCAACGTACGGGAAGTTGCTGCCAAAGCACAGCAGCAATTCAGGAGCCCAGATGCAAGAGGTTCCGCACCCAAGCAAGAAAGCAGAAAGCCCGCAGCCAAAGGGTTTGAGGGTTTAGGGTTTAGGGTTGAGGGTATAGCCACACCATAATAAGCCGCAGCACCATGGAAAGCCACAGTCCTAAGCCAAAGCTCTACAGGCCTCAAAGCCAACAGCGCCTTAAGACCAACACCGAACAACCCAACAACTAGAGAGAGCCTAGAACTCTGAAGCTCTAAACCCTAAGCCTTAGGCCCTAATCCCGAACCCTAAACCCCTAATCCTGAGTCTAGGAGCGCGTCGTCGGACCCTGGCATCCCTGGCAAAATCCCTAATCCATACATCCTCCATTCTAAACCGGAGACAGGAGCACTGGCGACTTTGAGGATATCTACAAAAGCATCGAGGATGCACAGAAGGATCGAGCCCTTAGGCTGTGATCTCCGTAGAGTCCAGGAGAAAGGTCTCTTGACTTGTTTTGGATGTAGGAGTTTAGTGGCTTAGGGTGGCTAAAGGGTTTAGTTAGGGTTGAGGGCTCAGGGTTTAGGGTTTAGGGGTTTAAGGGGCTGGGGTGTTTGTTTTATTGCTTTTGTCCTATCTCCTTGCGGTGGCCAAGTCTGCTAGCTTCCCGAACACGATTGGAGGGAACCGTAAGGCATCGTATCAATACGCATGCAGGCAGCATCCATTGGGTATATGGTTCAGGGGTTGAGGGCTTGGACTTTTGTTAGGTTAGATTGTAGGATTTGGGGCTCACAGCGGTGCTTACAGGATCAGCGGGCTGAGTAGATAGGTTATAGAGTAGAGATATGCGTGGCGCATGGTTTAGCATGACCTGCTTGTTGTCCCGGGTTGAACGCGAACCCTACTCGTAAACCCTAAACTTTTCAAAAGCCCAAGCTCGAAAGACTACATCCTCCGTAAACCCTAAACCCTATACCCTAAAACCCTAAGTTTGAAAGACCCAATGGGTAGTTCTCTAAATTAGGGTCCTTTTTTTTTACTACCCTAAACCCGAAACTCTCTGATCCCTGCATTGCAGGAGCAGGTGCTCAACGGCCTGCGAGCTCTGCGCGATCGATTCCCGAGGTGAGGTGGCTTTGTGGTGTAGGCTTTGGTTGGGGTTTTGCGTTAATGACTTGGGGTTTAGGGTTTAGGGGCTTTAGGGTCAAATCATGCATTAAGGGTTGCAGTGTGTACTCAAGTCATATAATGTTTGATATTGCAGTTTCTGCAAGCCACCTTACTGAAGCAACCACGCATGAATCCACACGCCTATACTGCAATGGAAGCACGTGCGTGGTTTTCCAGTACGTGTCTCCATGTATCCTTGCGTCAAAAGCCACCCAAGGACCTACAGCCCTGATCCCTAATCCCTAAAACTTCAATCCCCTGTTGTGATGCCCTGTGTTGGCCAGATCAATGAAAGCCAGTTGCAGCTCCAAAACCGCAGCCTATAGGGAGTTTAATAGGCTTACAGCGGCTTACATCTACCGCAGTAGCAAAGCCTTAGGGGGCTTTAAACAGGGATTTGTCGGAGGGTTCATCTTTGTAGGGTTCTATGGGCTTCACAGAACCCTAAACCCTAAACCCTAAAACCCTAAACGTGAGAGAAACGAGGTGCCTGAATCGTCTGAAGAAGCTGATAAGACTCCGACAACCTCGGGTCGCATCACGGTTGGGTTTGGGGTTTCGGGTTTGGGGTTTAGGGTTTGGGGTTTCGGGCTTGGGGTTTAGGGTTTAGGGTCCAGGGTTTGGGATTTAGGGTCTGCCTTAATCCCAAATCACCTACCCTTCTTAAGGACTTATACTTAGAAGGAAAGCACAATACACTCTAAACCCTAAACCCATTGGATGGAAATCATAATACACCCTAAACCCTGAACCCTCAACCCTAAACCCTAAACTCGTTGGAAGGAAATCAGACTACACCTAAACCCTAAACCCTAAAGAAGGAAATCATAATAAGGACCCCTGGATCCAGGTAGGGTGTGGGGAAACCCCCAAAGTCTTCCAGGAGCAAATCGCGGGAAAGGGTTTTCGAGCGCATCAAGGACCCGGGAAAACCCGTCGCAGCTTGGGTTTATAGGGTTTAGGGTTTAGGGTTTAATTTGGGGTTTAGGAGTTTAGGGGTTTCAGGTTTATGGTTTTATACCGATTCAGCTGTCGTAAGACCGAGCAGATGGAATCTTTGCGGATTGGGGGCCCTCAACCTTAAACCCCAAAACCCTAAACCCCTAAACCCCTAGACCCCAAAACCCTAAACCCCTGAACCCTAAACCATAGACGGTTGGCAACCGCGCTTAAAGCCTCAAGCTGCTAAACCCTTCAGTGGGAAAGTCCAGAGCCGGCGTTTACGGCTTAAGCCCGAAGTCCCTAGAATCTAAAAAAAACCCAAAACCCCTTAGCCCCTAAACCCAAAGCCCTAACCCCCTAAACCCCTAAACCTCTAAACACCTAAACCCTGTACTTCGTTGTAACCACCCTCCCCCCCTTTGTAAAACCCTACTCTACTGCCACTGAACAGCCCCAGGGCTTGGGGTTTAGGGCGTAGAGTTTTAGGGTTTAGGGTTTCGGGTTTAGGGTTTAGGGCCAGGGTTTAGAGTTTTAGAGTTTAGGGTTTCGGGTGTAGAGTTTTAGGGTTTAGGGTTTAGGCCCTTAGGGCCCACCGAAATTCCAAGCCGTACATCTGAAATCCGAAAGCCGAAGGTTCAGGGTTTGTAGGGCTTAGTAGGGCTTAAGGGGTTGCTTTAAGGGATCCTTTAAGGGATCTTTGGGGTTTAGGGTTTAGGGCTTAGGGCTTAAGGCTTTGGGTTCAGGCTATGGCACTTAGGGCTTATAAGGTTTAGGGTTCCAGGTCTAGGGTTTAAGGCTTAGGGTTTAGGGTATGGCATTTAGGGCTTATAGGGTTTAGGGTGTAAGGTTTAGGGTTTAATTGAGGTTTAGGGTTTAGGGAAAAGGATTTAGGGCTTACAGGGTTTAGGGTTTAAGGTTTAGGGTTTAGGGTATAGGATTCAGGGTTTATACAGTTAGGGTTTAAGGTGTAAGGTTTAGGGTGTAGGGTATAGAACTTAGAGTTTATAGGGTTTAGGGTTTATACGGTTTAGGGTGTAAGGTTTAGGGTTCAGGGTATAGGATTATATAGGGTTTAGGGGGGCTTAAGGTTGTCAAGGGTTTTTGAAGTTCTTGGCACCCAATATCCAACATCCTACGCCTCAAACCCCGAAATCCGACAGATTCCTTTAAGGCATCTTTTTATGGGAGCCTATTACAGGAGCCTTTAAAGGAAGCCTCTAAGGGTTCCTTTTGAAGGATCCCCTAAGAAAGAATCCCTTAAACCTGTAAGGTTTCCTCGGAAGGCTCCTCTAATAAACCCTAGACCCTAACCCTAAACCCTAAACCCCAAACACAAAACACAACACCCTAAACCCCAAACCCCAAACACACAACACAAAACCCTAAACCCTAAACCCTAAACCCTAAATCCCTAAGGCACCTCCAATTGGAACCCCCCTTTTCTTGGAGCCCCTAAAGGAACCCTTAGAGGAGGTCTTATCGGAACCCTTAAGAGAACCCTTACAGGAACCCTCTAGGGGTTCCGGTTAAAGGATCCCCTAAGGGAAAGGATCCCTTAAAGGAACCCTGCGCTTCTTGGAGGATTTGGTGGACCGCGAGCGGATTGCCGCGTCGGTCTACGACTTGGCCTTGCGCTTGCAGCCCATGGTCCCGGCCACCCAGCTCATTTTTGGGGCTTAAGGGGTTCCTTTAAGGGATCCTTCAAGGGATCTTTGGGGTTTAGGGATTAGGACTTAAAGGTTTAGGGTTTGGGGGCTTAGGATTTCGGGCTTAGGGTTTAGGGGTTTTTGGGATGTAGGTTTTCAGGTTTAGGGTGTAGGAGCTTGGGGTGTAGGGTTTAGGGTGTAGGGTTTTTAGGGTTGAGGGAAGTTGAGGGTTTGGGGTTTAGTTTTTTTGTTTAGGGTTTAGGGTATTGGCTGTTGTAAGCATACATATACGTAAACCATGAAGTATTGCCAACTGAATAGGTTCATGCCTGTCTGAAAACCTATACATACATAAGATATGCATGTATGTATACGTGCATCTATGAGTGTATGTGTATGAATGTGTATGTGTATGGGTGTATATGTGTATGGGGCACATGTACATGTGTGTGTGTGCATCTGAAGGGGGAATGATCAGTTGCAAGCATATGTATACTTAGGTGTCTGTATATGTAGGTATATATATACACAAATCTACACACGGGTGCGTATATGTTCGTTTACACACGTGCATTATACACAAACACATACTTATTTATCTACCTACGTATTTTTCTCGTATGTATGCGCATTTTCATCCTGTGGCTATATGCATGTCATTTGTATGTGCATATGTACAGATATAGGTATGTGCATAACATGTACACACACACACACGCATATTGTTCAGTGTTACCGGGCTGTATCGTTTTTGGTGAGAAAGGCATTCTGCCGAGTAGGGCTCGTGAAAAGGGTTTTTAGCCATAGTTTTACAATCATCGCAACTTGTTTAGTTGTTGACCTTTTCGGCTCTGTAAAGATGTTTCTTGTCCGTTCTGCTTAATAAGTAACGCTCGCTTCTTTAACTGCATGCTGCTGCCGTTAGCCGAAGGTGTAGCTCACGACACGTTCTCCAGGCTACAGGTTCAAAGTTGTATGGCCAGCTTAAAGGTTCGTGGATGCTTGTGGATAAGATTTTCCGAATTGAGGTGCAGCTTACCATAGCTCGCGCATCTAGAGTGACCTGACTTGTGGAACTGCTGGCAAGGCTCCATGAACTGAAGTAATTGACATGTATACTTCTTGCTCGGAGACTTTGGAGCTAGTGCTGCACTATATGAGCCTCAGTAATCACTAGTACAGCTCATAATACGCCCAATATGAGTGTAATCGAAGGTACCTCCAAATTCTATTCGGTTTCTTGCGATGCTGTGTCACGTGACGATTGGGGTTCTGAAAGCCCCATCCCCTAAACCCTAAACCGTGCATCGTGTTTCCCTCTGAGCACCATACCCAAACCAAGATGGTCAATGCCAGGCCACCTGAAACAGGGCTCTGACGTGACCCTAAACCCTAAACCCGAAACCCTAAACCTTGAACCTTAAACCCTAAGCCCAGGCTGCAGGCACGAGGCCTGCAAGGTGAATTGAGCCCGGAATCAAGAAACATCTCGAAGCCTAAATTTCTGGGTTGCTGTTCAGGAACTTCAATTAAGTGACTCTAATCAGGCAATCTTAGTATTTGCTCTTTTTTCCCCCAGTCTGATAACTTTTTTGAGTTACTTAACAGCAGCCCAAATCCCCCGAGCTGCAGGAAACCCGGGAGTTTAGGGTTTTCGGCTTCCTTTTCGGGTTCCTTAAAGGGTCCGTTAAGGGATCTATAACCCTAAGGCTCAAATTTGCCCAAAAGCCTCAAATAGTATGGTCTTTGAGCCCAAAAGCCTTAAAATATGAGTCCTTAGAGCCTTAGGGTAAGGGTCCACAACCCAGAGCCGGAAGGGTGAAGCCCAAGCCCCGAAAGGTAAACCCAAACCCGAAGCCTGAAATCC
>CAJNJA010014734.1:0-12071 GCA_905231915.1 Symbiodinium necroappetens | reverse complement strand
TGTGTGTGTACACATGATGATGCGTATCCGTATATGATACACAGAGAGAGAGAGAGAGAGAGAGAGAGAGAGAGAGAGCGAGAGAGGGAGAGGGAGAGACAGGGAGAGATGGGGGAGAAAGGGAGAGGGCGAGAGAGCGAGGGAGCGAGCCCACAGCGAAGGAAAGAGAGAGAGAGAGAGAGAGAGAGTGGAAGCAAGAGAGAACGACAATTTGATCGCAAGAGTTGACCAAAACTCACGCGTTCCGACAATCCTGGAAGCATTGTTCTGCTGGACATGAATTGCTGACCTCCAAGTGCTGGCTCCAGGGATCTTTGCCACTGGCCCAAGGATCCTCATTGAGTCTTCAGCTTTGGGTTTAGGGCTTAAGTTTCAGGGTTTAGGGTTTAGGGTTTAGGGGCTTCTTTGAGAAGGAAAAGGTTTCGGGGTTCAGGGCTGCAGCCAACCACTGTTGCGCAGTCAGCTTCACAAACAGCAATATCTGCTGCACGAACTGAAGATGATCTTTGTTGTGATGTTTGAAGTACTCATCATAGGTGGGATAAATACGTACGTGACCGTGTGTCTTAAGTTCACGCGCAATAAAACCTCTGGTCCAGCGTAAGCTAGATGTCTGAATCGCATGGAGATCCCTGTCGTCTGCCATAACCGCATAACCCCTGTATTAAGCTTCTTACTACAAGATTGCCACCAACATTCTCATGTCTTAACTATTGCTATTGTTACTCTTCTTTCTATTCTATTTTTGCTACTATCACTGTTGTTCTTGCTACTACTCTCATTACTATTACGACAATCACTGCGATTATTACGATTTGGGTAGTTCTCTAAATCAGGGTCCCTGTAGGGTCCTTTTTACAAGGGGGCCGCACTACCCTTGAGACCTAAACAAGGGACCCTAGCTTAGAGAACTACCCATTTTGCATGAGGACTAAAGCCCTAAACCCCAAACCCTAAACCCTGAACCCTGAACCCTAAACCCCTAAACCCCAAACTCTAAACCCTAAGCCCTTGCTTGCAGGGCCACCGGACCTCCCAGGACGGCTCCTCTGCCGAGGGCGGCGGAAACCAGGGATCCAGTGCCTCCTTGTAGCAGAGCTGCGGGTTTTGGGATTCATTGCTTGAAGGCTTTAAGGGATCAGGTAAGGATTTCTGGGCTTAGGGGGTTTAGGGCTTTTCGTGTTTTGGCGTTTAGGGTGCAGGGGTTTAGCTGAGTGCCTATAGGGCTGAGGGTTACGGTCTTAGGATTGAGAGTGTCCTCCAAGGTCCTCGACAACATTCCGTCAACTTAGTGATATCTTGCTTCGGGGTCGCAAATAGCAGCATGCTACTAGAGACAATCAGGGTCTGTTTAGTTGAGCGACATTTTCTGAAACTTCTGCTCGGAAGTCTGGATACTTAGACTGTGGGCTGGAGCAGTCAACAACCATAGGTATATAGGACTATACGAGTGTAGTCTGACTAGCTACTGGTTGCTTACCCCCTCTATCATTCACGACCCTGCGTGACCATGGCTTTCCGAGGCTGCCTCTAACCAAGATATCTCCAGGGGTCTGGCAAGCCTCGAATCCGCAAATCGGAACTGCGGTTCGGTGGGGCTTCGAGCTCGAGAGTGGGGGTTCAAGGCTTGGGCATCATGGGGCTTGCAGGGTTTAGGGTTGACCCTGTGGGGTGGGGTGTATGATGGGTAATGTAGACAACATAGACCCTATTCAATAAGCCCCCACTCACATAAAGGGATCCCAATGTCAAGGCCTCGGGAGAAAGGGAGTTTACGAATCAGTGGTCTACAGAATGTAGTTCTACTATCTTGTATAGACTACGTGGAGGTTCAGGGGACTTTGTATCTAGGGTTATCACGTAAGGTGACCATAGTCATATTTTCTTATAATTCAGGTTAAGACTCTAGTTACTGTAACTATTCTTAGCCAAGTCTCAGGGGCTTCTGCGCGAGCCTGCCACCATGACTCCTCAAGGTTTGCAATTGCTGGTGCTCATCAAGTAAACCCTACAGCCCTGAAATGGACCGCAGCTCCCCAACACTCCATAGCGCGCTGTTGTAGCCAGCGAACTTAATGACCCAACTGCTCCGGCAAACGTCACAGAAGGGCATGCTCTGCGACCAAGGGTTCGGTTTCATGGAGTTTAGGGTTTAGGTTGCATGGGATTTGAGGAAAGCCGTGGGTAGGGAGAGATCTGCGTGCTGCCGGGTCCCTTGTTTTTTCCGATGCCCCAAAGCCCCAAGAACCTGGATCACGAACCAACCGTGCGCAGACAGGGCCCCAAACGAAGAAGAAGAAGAAAAAGCGGTAGGATGAGGGGACAGTTGCTGAGGAGACAGTGGTTGAATGCAAAATTACAGACGCAAGGGCTACAGCAATGTCATAGACCAGGACAAGTGAAAGAAACTGTCACGTTGCGCCTGCAACAGTGGTAGTGCAGCAACAGGAGCAGCAGCAGCAGCAGCAGCAGGAAGAAGCTGTCCCACTACAACCCCAAGCCTGTCCTCCTCCTCCTCGGGACGTGCGGGTTCACGGGCCTGCTTCAGGCTTCGTCCATTTTAGACTCTAGCTCCTGCCTTCTCCCAAGAGTTTGAGAAGCAAAGGCCTTGGCTTTGGATGGAGTCTGAAGCTTCGAGTTTCACGCCCGAGGTTTGGGGCACCGGGATCTGAACTGAGGCTTTCAGATACGCTCGTGTTGGTGGTGGCTACGGTGGTAGGGCCGCAGCGGCAGTAGCAGCATCGGCTAGGAGCAGCAGTAGTAGTAGTAGCAGCAGCAGCAGCAGGAGGAGTAGTAGTGGTAATGGTAGTCGTAGTCGTAGTGATAGTGGTAGTGGTAGTGGTAGTGGTAGTAGTCGCAGTTGTAGGAGTAGTAGTAGTAGTAGTAGTAGTAGTAGTAGTAATAGTAGTAGTAGTAGTAGTAGTAGTGGCAGTAGTAGTTGGAGTAGTAGTAGCAGTAGTAGTAGTAGTAGTAGCAGCAGCAGTAGTAGCAGTAGAAAAAGTAATAGTAGTTGCGAGAGCAGGAGCAGCAGAAGGTGGTTGTCGTTGCCCTTCCACTAACTGCAAGTTGCTTCTTGCTGGCTACAAGCTTCCCTTGCCAAGAGCCTGCGCTAAACTCTCAGTCGGACATTTTTTAATTTGTTCGCTGGAGTCTGTTGATTTGGTAATTCGGGGTCTGCCATGTTGCCTGGTTGTGTATTAATCGCGCAGCACGCTGCTGCGAGCGGACTCGCATCTGAGCCGCAAAGCCCCGCCACTCGGTCGGCGTATCTAAGTGTGAGACATTCCCCTTTGGCTGACGGCTCTGATGCGGTACTGTGATGAGGCCCTTGAGGGGAGCGGGAGCACAGACCCCGCGCCCCAACAGGAGTACTGAGGCGGCTCTGAGGCTGGCCCTGAGTCACCCTGAAAACATTTGCTAGGTGGAGGTTTAGCTTTAGAGCCAAACAGTCGTCTCAAGAATGGTTAGGTATTTGTCTGACCGGACCACCTCACTGCAATCACTGCAGGGCACGCAGGTATCTAGACCAGCATGCTCGAGGGCTTCAGAAACTCGTCAGGAAAAGGTACGATAACTGGAGGTTTCAGCATGGACAGCATTAGCCCTTCCTCTATGCCATTGTTTCGAGTCCCGGAAGGGCCTTCGTCATTCCAATTGCATTACGCACACTTGTCTTTTGTCTTCTCCTACGAATGCCAAGCACTACTACTAACTACCCGGTGGCAAAGGCAGGGCGAAGGCGCCAGCTACAAGACTTCAAACCATAGTAAAATCTGGTAAAAACCAAGAACTATGCAACTGGCGCGAGTGGGCTCAGCTTCAAGCCAGTGAATGCAGGATGGACTGCATTGATGTCGCGGGGAAGGTCTCGGGTTTGCAAACAGCTACAAATCAATGCATTCCCTCCTGCATCGCTGCCAGCATCTTGCCGTAGGCGCGCCATAACTTTGTGGTGGTGCTTCAAATATGTAATTCGGCAAGATCAGCCATCCGTCGAATTCAAGCTACCCTAAATGCAACCCTGAGCTGTTGATGATGAGTCGCAAAGGGCTCGGACAAGTTCGAGGCTCTCCGGAGGATCGTTGCGGAGTTTGCTTTGCATGGGGCGGTTGCGAGGCTGAAGCGCGACTTCATTCTGTAACAGACATACATATTTGTTTGCATCACGTGCCGTGGGTTCGTTGGGACACAGAGTAAAGAAGGGACTTCAGCATCACTGCAACACAACCATGGCTTGCAACTGCAACGAACTCACCACATCTCCCTGTGCTGTTTGACGAATGGCCTTCAAGCGAGAATCACACACAGACCTGAAACGGACCCTTGGAGCCCCCTCACCACATGCAATTGCTTATATTATTGTTTTCTTCTTCTTACTGTTGCTGTTACTGTTTCTGTTGCGTTGCTGTTGCTGATATGATGACTGCTATTGTTACTGTTATTCTTGTTGTTGCTGTTGTCGCTAGGCCTACATGGCCAGTCTTGTCACTTCTACTAATACTAAGTTATTACTCGCAGTTTTTGCCACTCAGGTGGGCTTTTATCTTTCCATTGCTGAGAAAGAACTAAACTCCCCAACCACGCTCGAATTGCATGGTTAGGAATGCGACTCTCGCTAGTATGTTTACGGCCGACAGTGTTGCCACAGTATTGTTGCATCTACCAGAATCTACCAGGGCCGTCACCATGACTGGCTGCGCCTTCGAGCACGGCTACAGCAGCATCACCGGCACTACTGAGTAGGGCTACGTCATTTTCACTACTGGTAAACTCTTGCAAAGAGAGGTACAAAGATTGCAGAGTAGCCTGGTGTCCTTGTTGTTACCGAACGTTGTTGGCTCCAATGGTGAGAGATATTCCTGAAAAGATGCGGTTCAAATTCACAGAGCACGTTCGCTCCCACGCGAACTCGCATCTGATTTAAACAGCATGGGCATCGGGAACACCGAGTCTGCGACGATTGGGTTTAGGGTTTAGGGTTTGAGCTCAATTTGTCACGGCTAGCAAGGGACCTTAAAAGCCAAACCGGCCAAACCAAACACTCCCCGAAACCGCCGTTTCAGTTGTCGACCCAGGTGGCGCACACTCAGTCATCAAGTGTGGAACCGTCCGAGGCTAACCGCAGTGAGAAGCACAAAGACTGCGATCTGCTGGCCAAAGGCGGCTACGTCTTTAGGACAGCTTACGGCATGCCCTTCGACTTTGGTCAGTCATTCTTTCGGCTTGGGTGGCTTGGTGGGCGACAGGATCCTCAACTGCCCAGGTCAGCGAGGCAAATCCCCGGCAAGGTGAAAGTAGGAGCGGTTTATGGCTTCGGCTTGACGTGGCTGAGTTTGCCAAACAAACGGACGACACAGACTTGAATAAGCATCTCGCTTGCACTCTCGTCTTGAGCGGGAATCGAACTGCAGAGGACGACAAAGATCGCGATGGCGGGGGAGATGTGGGTATGACGCGGTAGGCGACGGACACCGGAGACAGTTCGGCCTTTGCTGATGATGGTCATGATGACGGCAGATGATGGTGGATGGTCCGGGATGGTGGGACCCGTTCCCTCATGACGACAGTGTTTTACATAAACATCATCTCATCATGAGTCTCATGATGGTTCCATGAGGTGATGAGGATTTGCGCGACGACGGTGATGACGACCGCGATAATGACGATGACGATGCTGATATTGTTGATGTGTTGTTGGTACCAAATCGAGACAGTCATGGTAATGGCGGTGGTGACAGAGCATATGCGATGCCGGAGCAAGCATCGTTGACGATCGTGGTAGCATAGGAGGACTGCCTATGGCGCAGTGGCCACCAGCAGCAGCGATGAGCATCGTGGCAATGCTGGCCATGATCATACTGCTTGGGTGGGTGTGTGTGTGTGTGTGTGTGTATATATATATATATGCGGGGGGGAGGGGGGTCTTGTGTGGTGTGGACAAGATGGCGGTAACGGTGTTGATGACAGGTACACATCATATTATTCCCATTCCCAGTTCGGGGCTCGTCGGCGTTGCGCTTCTTGCGCTCTTGGGGGGCACTTGACTGAGAGCAGCGGATCAAAATTTGGAGTTTAGGGCTTCAGGGCTGATAAAAATGCATGCCATGCCTTCAGCAATGCCGTTAGCCTCAGTGCTTTCAAACGAACCGCTGGTGGAGACGCCCAGGTTGGCCACCCATGAAGCAATCCCGCAACTAGACTCTGGCCTTTAGATCTTTAACTACTTCTTTTGGCCCTTATCTCGTATGGTTCTTGGAAATATTTGTCCACACCGCTTCCAACATGTTCTCGACTGAACTATCCGGGACTGCACTTCCTCTTGTAGTGCGCTCCCTCTTCTAGGTTCTGCCATGTTGCTGAATGTAAATCTAAAACTACGCGGTTGCGTAGCCCACGGCAGCACTGGAAGTCAGACTGTCAAGTGCACACTCCCGGGCTTATTTTCACCGGATCAGAGTCTCTAGACTATACCAGATGGTACTCGTCCGATCGACTCGGTTCGACCCATATTGACTGTGCTTGTGCTACATCACCTATGCGTTCGATGTCCCCAATGGCATCTTAACGAGTGGGAGTTCGCCGAGTTCAAGATATGCGTATGCATCAAATTCTTCAGACTCGCTTCGATATGCTAAAGCAGCCCTCTAGTATACCAGGGTGCTGCACCATAGTTTTGCTTGTGGAGGCCGTCTTAAAGCAAAGTACGAAGATCCACGTCGTGACGCTAGACTCTGTTACACCATACCACCGAGGACACATCGAATAATGTAGGGGCCTAAATACTTACCAATACTATTTTGGGGGTTCCTTATTATATTTATAGTATAAAGGGCCCCAAAGCTCTATTCTAATTATTAAGGCTCCTATATTACTCGGACGGCTTGCTTCTCTCTGCGAAGTCTCGAACTCCGCTGCCCGGGCGCAAAGTTTGGGGACTTTCGGATTTATAGGGTTTAGGGTCAAGGGTGCAGGCCGGCCAAGGGGCTTTGAAAATTAGAATAGGCTTTTGGGTACATTATGCTATAACTATAAGAAGGAACCCCCAAAACCCTATTCGAAGTACTAAGCCCCTATATTACCAACTCGAAACCCCGTTAGTTCTTCGCAGGACCGCATTCGCGGATGCTTCAAGGCTGCACGGTCGGGACGTACAGGTCTTGCTGTTGACGGTCACCAGTGCCAATCACTAGCTTCTTTGGGGTTGGGCGTAGTGATACCTAGCTGGATGTCGGGGCTTCAATGCTGAAGGCTTGGTTTTGCTAATCATTTCTTTACCTTTATTTTCCGCATTATTGCTGTGAGTTTTCTGTTTATTATTGTCATTATCATTTCCAATGCTTCTAGTATAAGTATGCTTGCTATTAGTATTGTAGTTCAGGAGTAGAGCGAGTAGAGGATCCATGATCGCAGAGGACTCGATCTTCCATATTTGCAGTGCTTCCGTGAAACCTGAAGCTGCTGAAGTCTAGTAATGGTCTTGCAGACATGCCTCTGCTCCAACGCTTCAGAGTGCGGTACAGGTCCCGGCTTTGAGGTCTAAGGCTTGCGGGGCCGGAGCAGTGAGAAGCGAGGACGTTAATTACCGGAACCCTTTGGTTCGACAGGTCACTCCTTTAATAGACGGTCGATGTTTGCAGGCGTCGTGGCCGTTGGCTACAAGTAGGACCGTCACGCAGCACGACACGCGCACACGCGCACACGCGCGCGCGCGCGGCCGCAGTGGTTCAGAGGCACGACAGCGCTCAGAATCAACCCGACACGCTAGACCGACAATCAAAAGGCTCCGGTTCAGACCGGGATGGATGAAGTCAAACTGAAAGTGCGGAAAAAGCCCCAAAACTCTACAGGGCCCCAGATTTTGTCTCTTCAGGCTTCAAGGGTTCACGGTGTCGGGCAAATGCTCCTGAACCTTGACATGTCGCACCTCATCGCGCCGGCAGACACTCCAAAACTTCGTGCCACCACGAGGCCTCCCTAGCCTAGGAAAAAACCGAGGGCCCGACTCTGAGTAGCTTAAGGGGTTTAAGGGTTTAGGCTCCCGGCCTGTATCCAAGTTAGGCACGATCTTCGCTGACCGCCAAATTCCCCAAGTCCGGAAATAGCACGTGGAACCCAAAAGCAAAAAACCCGACATGCAGCAAGCCCTTCCGTTTTAGGGTTTAGGGTTTAGGGGTTGGCCTGCAGGACTTGGGGTGGCTGGTTGATGTCTGTCTGGGGCTCCACTGCATCGAAGAGGCACAGGAGGCCCAGATAGTGCCACAGAGTGCTCTTGACAGCTGCTGAAACACTGCGCAGAAACAAAAACTTCTCGGGTCAAGATCGGACGCCAAGGTGGTTGCGAGATAAGATCTAGCAAACTGGCAGCGAAGAGAGATGCTCGCGGCATAAGCTAGACGAGGGAGAACATGATGACTCTTGATGAATCGAGATAGAAATAGGAATCGTCATAGCACCAATACGAAAGCAAGCACAGGGCTTAGGGGAATCTGCTCGAAGCTACGACGCCGCGAGAAGCAACGGCACCGTGCCAGGGGGAGCCGGACTCCGGCCTTGAGTTGAGGCGCCCTTTCCTGTTAATATAGAAGCATAAATAATTATCAATATTATTCCTTAGGGTTCCTTATATAACTATACAATACTATGGAGCCCAAAAACCCCTATTCAAATGTTAAGACCGCAATATTACAGGCATTCACGTGTCAGGCCCGTGTCAAGCCGTGGCGCGAAACCAGGCCTGACACGTGTCCATTTTGGCAGCCGGCGGTGCTAATTGGGCCCTGATGTGGGTGACGGAGACACGACCTGCCATAAGGGAGGAAAAGATACGAACGGACCGAAACATTGAGCACCAAAGAAGCCGAGGGCAAAGAAGACTTGCTGCTTGACGAAGCTAAGGGTTCAATGTGGCTGGCACGAGCTACTGACCTACTGACCGGTAGCTCAAGAAGGCATACATGGCTGAGCCAACCGTTTATATACTGCTGCTGCGGGTTTAAGGGGCTTAGGGGCTTTTGGTCCCAGAACGCTTGACCACTTTGAAATGTGGTAAGCCTGGTTAGCTCGGAAGCAGCTCCTGTGCTGGCGTGCGGTCAAGGACTGCCAGGACAGGCAGTTGCAGGCTCTGGTAAAAGGGTTGCGACAATGTTCTGTTCCAGGGACATGCAGAGCATGGCACAGAGGCATGTGGCTTTAAGCTCTCGGCGTGATTGATCCGATGCTGCATCGGGATAGCTTGATATGAAGTCTCCGTGAGACAGAGCAAACAAGCACGACTACGACGACCAGCGTCACTACGGGTAGAGGCCTGTAAGCTTCCTGGCCTTCCGAACCGCACAGCGGCAGGATGTCATCCGGCCGCAGGAAAGGCCCAGTCACACAGATGCTGCCTCCGGCCTCGAACCTAAAGAGTTTTCAAAAAGAGTAGCTGTTCTCGCCAGCTCGCTACTGCGATCCGGCAAGAGAAGATCTTCTTTCAAGCACATCGCACCCCGGCTGCCGGTTGCTTAGGGTCTAGACGTATATGCCACGCATTTTTAGGATTTAGTGGGGCTTTAGGCTCTGCCATGAGTCCTGGCCAAGGCTTCTATCAGTCATGCCTGGAGATGAGAAAAACATGCTTTCGGTTTCCTATGTATCGCTTCCCCCCCCCCCCCGTTTCCGACCCCTGATGAAACGCTTGCAAACGTCGAAGACTCTCCGGTGCCAGGGCATTCCGTCTGCGGATCAGAAGATCTGTGTGTTTGGGGGTCTGAAAATACGACCCTCTCCGCTTGTCGCGGACCCCGGATAAACATTCTTCTTTCCGGAGCCCCGCCCGAAAGAGCAGGGAACAGCGTTGAAGAGGCCCGGTCATTTTCCTCGGTTCCCCAGCAATATGTTTACACTGCTTTATTTTCATCGTCTCAGAAGGTTTCAGCGGGTACAACCTGCCGGGGACCTAGGTTTCACTGCTGTTCAGCAATGCTTTGCAAAGCTGTACGAGGCCGGCTCTGTCTGTGCAGTGAAACGCCTGCATTCACAACAGCTTCCTCCTTTCGGGGTTTTGGGGTTGAGGGTTTAGGTTCTTTTTGTTGCTCCGGGCTTCAGGGTTCAAGGGCTTGCTGCTTTGAGATTAACTCCCCAAACTGATGCCCTCCCAGCTGCTAGGAACTTGAGAACTTACAGCTTTGGCGTGCAATGTGCAATCGCCAAGAATGCAGGCAGTTCAAATTGCCAAACGACCATACTGCAGACCCCTGGTTCATAAACCCGCTTTCTTGAAGGCCTTTTCTCTTGAGGCTCTGATTTTGCCTATCGAGGGCAACAGGGGCAAGACAAATCAGGGGTCCACATTAACCTGATGACTGCGGCCCAGCTCTCCGCTTGAAATAACTGCTGAAGCATAGGCATCGTGTCAGGGTGGTGCAGTATAGTGAAGTCTAGTCGAGTCCAGTCTGGTCTGGCCTAGTCTAGCTGTAGTAGTAGAGTGTAGTATCGTACTGTAGTCTGGTATGGTATGGTATGGTGACAGTGCGGTATCAGAGTACAGTGAACTACAGCATAATATGGCATGGCAAAGTATAGTATGGTATGGTAGCATACTCCAGTATAGCCTGGTACAGTCGAGTCTACTATTGTGCGTCTGTTTGCAACCATGTCACGGGTAACAACCGCCAATCTGCTAGCAGAGCAATTGATGGTGGGATCAACTGGGCACATGGCCAATGCCCTTGATCTTGTGATTACATCTTTGTTACCTAGCTGGTGTTGTTGTTGTTGTTGTTGCTGCTGCTGCTGCCTGCTACCCCTGCTGCCTCTTGCCTCTTGTAGTTGTGCTGGTGTGCTACTTTTCGCTGTTTGCTGCTGTTGCTTTTGCAGTTGCAGTTGCTGTTGCTGTTGCTGCTTGTGCTGCTGCTGCTGCTTGTGGTGGTACTGGTGAGTGATGGTGCCAGTGGTAGTGTTGCTGGTGATGTCCTGTTGTTTGTTGTTGTCGTTGTGCTACTGATGCTGCTGTTGGTTGCTGTTGGTTGCTGTTGGTTGGTGTTTGTTGTTGCTTGTTGCTGTTGATTGCTGCTTATTCTTTTGTGGTGTGTGCTCGTGGTTGCCGTTGGCTGTTGCTTTGCATACCGCTTGTTATTTGTTGCTTTCGGTGCTCATTCTAAGATTCTACTTCTGTTCTTTCATGCTGTTATCATGCTGACTGCCGTTCATGGATAAGTCACGGGACCAAGCGGGGAGCACACGCAGCGCGTTTGAATATAAGTTCCACGTGCCCACGTTGCGTACAAGGGGGCTCCTGTCAACTCTAGAATCAGCTGATACCTAAATCGGAAACCAGAAAAGCCCTAAATCTTAAACGCTTGCGTAGGGTTTAAGCTTGCGGGATCCGAGCCCCCCAACCGCTAGCTCCTGGCTTCTTGCTGAGGTCCTACTCCATCCTTTCCGGGAAGAACCAGCAGAGGACCGGGTTTCCGGGAATCGAGTTCAACTTGCATAGTGTAGTATAGCAGAGTGTAGTATAGTATAGTAGAGTATTTAGTGTAGCATATGATATGACAGCTAAGACTCCGCAGAGGGGCCAAGGGTCTCTTGGTGATGCGACAAAGATCGCAGATCCTGAAGAGCTGGAGAGACGTTTACAACCATAGTAAAACCATCAGTGTAAGCATGGGCAAGGTCATCTTCATTTTGCGCCCACGCATGCCATGATTAGACAGTCGTCATCACCATCATCTTGATCTGGACCATCCCCGCCACAGCCAGTGTTACGATCATCCTTGCCAGCATGACCGTGGTCAGCATCACCAAAACCGCAACGGTCGTCGTGGTCGTCTTCAGTATGTATCATTCAAGCCAGCGTCACTATTACTATCGCCATCAAACTCAGCATGGCCTGCACCGTCTTCTCCTCAACAGTGTATAACAGCAGCGTGATGAACGGCATCAAACTAGTACTAGTGCTCGCACTCGAAAATAGTCGCTGTACTCGCCGCCGTCGCCGTAGTCGTAGTCGCAGTCGCAGTCGCAGTAGGTAGTAGTTGTCGTCGGCGTCGCCGTCGCCGTCGTAGCAGCAGTAGCAGAGCAGTAGCAGT